>JAPYZE010000448.1:0-39708 GCA_030522805.1 Leptomastidea abnormis
GAAAGTATTATTTTTAATTGTTGCACCTCGTTGTAGCTCGGCTTCTTGTACATCAATGGAAAGTATCTTATTACGTTTTACGAATTTTAATCCCACAATGACTCTGTTAAGGAAAAAGAAAAACATTTATTTAAGAAAAAAATTAATGTTTAATAACAAATAAAGTATTACGTAATAAAATATTTACTTGTTTTTTCTAATATCGGATGTTACTTCCTCTAAACTTATATGTCTTTCGGATTTATTATTGTCATCACATATGCAATCGCAGAACATACGACTCCAAAATTGCATGTGTTCACTTTGTGCCATTACCGCATCTTGCGCATATAAATCATTAATAAAGTCTTTGATTTCTTCATATCTGCGTGTTTGGTTTTCTTTATTTTTCTGATAAAAATATTTAAATGTATTAGTTTGAAAAATATCGTAATGAAATATATTTCATAATATTTTTTTGAATTGGTTCATAAAAATCTTTTATTTACTTTAAAAAAATAATAAAAATAATCTATACACAAATAATAAATACGTATCAATATTTATATTAGAAAAAAATTTGTTTCATTAAAATGATCCCCGATAAATAAGTTAATTTAAAAATCTTATTTACTTTAATAATTTATTGCAAAAGCAGTTTCTTAAATAGAAAATGAAGAATCGTTTTCATCTAAGGCATAAGTAGTACTTGCATGATTACTATGTCACTTCGTTTGCGCGGAAACTTAAGAATCAAAAATAACAGTTTACTTACGGCCCTTAGTACGTAACATAAAAACAATTACTTACGTCCCAATATATTATATGAGGAGCATTTGACTTTTCACAATCTATTACATTTAAACACTGGCGTTGCGGTGTTACACAATCGTTTGTGTAATATTTATCCGATTTTTTACTTAATCTTTTAACTGAACATGAACTTGAGTCTTGAGTATAATCAATTTTTGAAACCATAATTTTTTTAAATAGAGCCTCAAAATATGTATATGTAGTCCCTTTAAAAATTAACAAATGATTAAAAGTTTATTTCAAATTACAGAATAAAAATTTCGCTAATAATAGTAGATGTATAATATGTTGACTTAAGGTAAGATCATTTCCTAAAAATCTAGAGGAAAGAAAGTGCTATTTTTGATTAAGAGCAAAAAAGAGTTCTGTTTCAAAATTTGAGGCAAGAAAAATCCATATCAGATCCGAGGTAAAATAATTGATTTTGAAATCTCTAGGCTAAAATATGCTAATTTAAAATAAATTTTTTCTAAGTTAACTACTTTTATTTTCACTATTTTTTATTAATAATAAGTAAAATCTTTCTATTTATGTGGATTGATAAATTTTAATTTTAAAAAAGAAACTTTTGTTCCATCTTTTTTATAAGTTAAAAAAAAATTATCTAATAAAGCATATTTTTAAGCCTTCAAGTTTTTATAGAATCATTGCACCCCATGTCAACAAAATATTAAATCAACAAGTAAGCAAACGATTTTGGTATCATAGCAGACTTTCATTTATAATCAATTCTATTTATCAACTAAAATATAATATATATTTACCGTATTTATGGTCTTTTCCTTGTAAGTTGCATCTAGTCACAAGTAACGAAGATTTTGCTAAAATTTTTTTGAACTCCGCAATTCCCTCTTCAACTCTCGTTTTAAATTTTTCCTTTTCATTCTCGATTTCATAGTGTAATTCGGCTGAAAAGTAAAATAATTTGAATGGTTAATGTTAATGATCAAATTATGAACAAGCACACACACACACACACACAATAAATTAATTAATACAAGTTTCAATGTTAAAAAAAATCTAATAAACTGGAATCTTTATTGTATTAAAGACTAAGATCTTAAAAATTTTTTTTTACAAAAAATTAACTTACTATTTTCCAGATATTCTCGAACCTTCAAACAATTTAATAAAACATGAAAACCTAATGTTTCAACAGTTATGTAAGATCGCAACAATCCATAGAAATAAGTATGTTTATTTTTTAAAAGGCAGTTCTCTAGCTGTAAATAAACGTGTATATAACCAAAATTATAAATTTTCCATTTTATAAAATATCTTTATCGTACCTGAAAAGATTTAAATAGCTTGTTGATGTAATTCAGTTTACCCAATGCCACTAGTTCTACTCTATATTTATCAAGATATTCTTGAATATTACGTTCAAGATCAATAACGTTATTTTTTAACGTTACGTTTACAAAGGTTTTTTGAAAAATGTTTAGTAAACTTTGACTTTTCTCTCTGATGAAATAATGATACTTGGCAATTTCAAATGAGCGAAGTTCAAGGTTTGTTGTACCTGACGTCTTGTTGTTTGGTAATGTAGCAATTTTATATTTTATCTCCTCTGCAGACATATTGCTTCTTTGAAAGTCTGCAAAATAATCTATTTTTTCATGATTAGAAAACAGAGGTATAAGATTGAGTGCGATTTTAGGGTCAGATGAGATATTCTTCAGAACTTGGTCGACTCCGATTAGGAATGGAACTATGGGTGTTGCAAATGTAATGCAGATCAAAAATATGAAAAATATTTTTCGAAGCATTGTATCACTTATTGATTCAAACTTTCTGAAAACAAATAAATGTCTATTATTTATCAAATTTTTTTCTTGAAAATAGTTAAAAACTTTATACGAAGCAGTAGTTAGTGTTTTTTATTTTGAATTTATCACAAAAATCAGCATGTTTTAACTATAAACAAATTTTAAGATGCATTTTATAAAAATTAAAAAAATTGTTTATAATAAAATTATTATTTAATTTTTCTTCTTTCATACAGTTATGCTTTGAATATTGTTTTTTTTTTCATTATTTTATTTAAACATTAATTTTTTTTTAATTTTCTAATAACAAACTTGAATTAACAACCTTTTTAATGCAGCTTGCGTAAAACTTTAATAAACTTACTTACCTTAACGAATTTCTTGCTATTAGTGTTTTTTTTTGACGGAGCTATGCTCATTATACCTTACTTTAATCTTAAATACGTATAAAGTTTAATATTTGAATAAAGATATCTCTTTTGTAATTCATTCAACCTTTTTTAAAACCGATAAATTACAATATACGTGCGTAATTGAAGAAATTTGTTTATATTTAAATGAATAGGAAATTTATCAAACTCAATATATATAATAATATATCACGTTAGTTTTTTAGTTCAACTTAATATACACATATTTTTTTTAAGTATAATTTTAATCTATTTTTTTATATCTTCAAATGACTTTGTCATTTCAGTCAGTTAAATCAAAGGCAAAATCAGTCTAAATCAGTCTATTATTTTTTTTCCAGTAGATAAAAAATTTTCTCATAATTTAATTAAACGCAAAATATTATTTTCTATTATATTAATTTATTTATTTTATTTTTTTTATTAATTGTATGAAACATGTAAAGGGGTCTTTTAGATCCGTTTATATATAAAATAAATAAATAAATAAATAAATAAATAAATAAATAAATAAAATTTTTCTACGTCAAAGTGTGCCCTACAACATTTAATACATTAAATCTTCCGTCAAAATTTATGTATAGAAAAATGTTTTCTCATAATTCAATGTTTTTATTCACAAATTTTAACCGTGCAAAAACAATTTCAACACGTATTACCTATCAATTTTTTACTTGAAATAAAAATTAAAAGCAAATAGCTTTTATTACGTCAATTCTACTTAATTTACTGTTTGTCAAGCAAGAAACGCAAAATATTAAGTTTAAACAGATAGATGCCTGACGTTCTTCTACTGTTATCTTCACATGAAAAATGTTCTTTGCTATTATTATAACAAATTTCATAGATGCTGTATCTATTTCGATATTTTTTGTAATTGAATTAATAATATTTTTTTCATGCTCTCGTCAAAAAAAAACACTTTTCTACCCAGAACTATTCTAAAAAAGTATTTGTTTGCCGAGGGTATGAAAAAAATTGTATACGTAAAACGAGAGAAAGTAAGGAATCTCAGAATCACTTAGATTCCGTCCTCGACTTTGTCTCGGGCGTTAAAACACAGGTATTCTGGTATCTTCTTTACTTTACCTACCTTGGTGCGTAATATACTATATTATAATTCATGAAAAATGAAGAAACAGCATGATTTAATTCATTTAAAAAACTAAATACGCAGGTTACACTATCATACTAATATCCACACATTTATTTAGAAATCCGAAAAATATAAGACCACTCATATGACGTCTTGATAAAATAGGTGAACGGGAGAAGGCAATATTTTTTTTTCTTAGCACACCGTTCTTAGCTCGCTTGTAATCGCAGCGAAATGGGTAGCAAAATAATTTACGAACCTGATCTTCTCTTTTAAATCTTCTCTTTTAAATAGTGATATTTTTTTTTGCATAAAACTTTTTCTCATAGTAAAAAATAAATCTAAAGTTAATGTCTTTTTTCTAAAATTTATTAAAATTTTTTAAAACAAAATTTATATGAATCGAAAAATGAATTCTTTAGCAACTTTTTCCTGGGATAAAAATAATAACAGTTATAATAAAAGAATTGGAATTACTATTGGAAAAAATCATTGTTGATTAAACTGTGTTCAACTGATTGCCCCGACTAGTTTTTACATATTGTATACTTTGAACTCTACCTTATCGACTTTACATTTTAGCATTAAGTTTTTATGTTTTGCACAGTATAGCATGTCTTTTTTTATTAATTAGATCACAACAACAAAACAACTATTTTCTGGTTAGATTAAAAAAAAAAAATTAAAATTCGAAGTATAATGAAGGTATTTAATAATTTAGGGATATTTCGATGTAATAATTAAGAAATTAATATCATTATCAGTTATATTTTTCATCAATCATTTAATACATATATAATATATTAGTGAACTATCAATATATTAATCCAACATAAATTCCATCTCATGTTGTCCTCCTTGCAGAAAAACTAAATATATGTATATGTGTGTATGTATGTGTGTATGTGTGTACATAAATTGTATTTATAAACTACATATTTACAAAAGTACAAAAAGTTTATTTATTAGCCTTAAATTTGAAACGGCGTTATTTCTCAAGAATATTCGATTATAATTTTACCTCAACTACACATCCATATTTTATTTTCAATCTTTTATTTCTAAAGATAATATTTTTTTAGATTCATAAATAAACATTGAATTCCTTTAATTTAAAAAATAAAATATTTTCAGGCTTAAATCGTAATATTTTTTTTATCTACGAATAGGCCTTTTGAAATACTATTAAACTAGATAATTTAAAATTTTACAACATAAGTTAAAATGTTTTTCGTCATCTGCATTTTTTATATTATTTTATTTAGATTATTGTTTGAATTACATTTGAATTTTTGACTGTTCGAAATAATTTTCAAATTTTCCATTATAAAATAAACAAGTTTTTTTTAAATTAAAAAAAAAATGTTTTAACTTATTTAACACAATAAATATTATTTACGGCAAAAATATTTTATCTTTAAAGCAATGCGATAAATAAAGTAAAATTATAAACTTCTTTTAAAACCTATGTTAAATCGTCTACGATGTTGATAGATTTTGATTTTTAATATATTTTTAGTGTGTGAATTCTTTTGGTCCAGTATAATTTATTTATTTTATATATTTTATAGATATACTTCTATATTCTTATTATTTGATTGTTGTTAACAAAATAATTCGCTAGGTATATATTATTCAGAAAAATGTATAATTTCAATTTGGTAAAAAATTACAATAAATTAATTTTAATAGCTTTTTTTGTTTGACATAACTTTACAAAAAATTTTTTTAATCAATACATTAATTTAAAAAGAATATTTGTAATTTCAATTTTTTTTATCATAGTAAATTTTAGTAAAATTAAATAAAATTGACTTATCATTATTTTCAAAATTATTTAAATTTCTGATAACTATTTTATTAATATTGTAATTTAACAATGTATGCAATATTGATTTATCTTCAATCGTAGCTTATTTGTTTATTAGAATGCTATTATAAAACGTCACATTTAAATTTTATACATCTCTTTGCTATAAAATTTCAGAGATCTACTCAATGACTACTATCGAATCAGTCATATATCAAAGAATCATGTAAAAATTTTTCGTACCTGTGAAATATATCAAGATGTCTATAAACTATCTTGTACTATGAATTTATTGTTAATCATACAATTATCGTTGATTCTTTTCCCACAATTAAAGTTATTTATTATTTCATCGTATAAATAAACAATATATCTTACAAAGCCATATACAAATATAACAGTCGTGCAGTGCATTGAAATGCTCGAAAAGTACGTGTTTCGATTGGACTTTCTCAAAGCAATGCATAAATTTAACAAAAAAAAATAGAAAGATAAAACAATTGCGGTCTTAAATAAATGATAAAATAAAAATACTATTATAATAATCATAATAACTTTTTTAATAAACATGTATATAACGAGTCACATAAAATATGTTTGTCTATGTGTATATAATACATGTGTAGTATAATTACTATATGTACAATTGAAACATACTTATCACGTACAGCTTATGGTATCGGTCATATAGAGCTTATTAGTTTAGAGGAAAGTGATAATAACTAACGTGCATTATTTGTAATACTTGTAAGCTTAATTAATTTAAACTAAAAACTTTTATTACTATTCTGTTGATTTTATAAAGATACTTTTTTACGAATTTCGTGAAAGCAATTTAACTGGTCAAATATCAGCTTTAACGAAAAATAAATTCTAAAGCTTTATGTGACATTAAGATAATTTACGATAATTTTATGCGAATATAATCAAGGTTTTATGATTTCGCTGTTGGCAATAATAATGTTAAATATCTATCTACAATCTAAAATATCTTTCTCGCACCACTTTGCTTTTAAAATAGCACAAAGCATCTTGCTTTTAAACCCTTTAAAATCTTGGCACTAGAAAGAAGCATCGTCCAGTCTTTTTTTATAATAATTAAAGGGATACTAAGAATCTTAATGCTATTGTTGAATTTATATATAACACAAAATATTGACTAATGTTTTTTCTTCTTGATTAAAATAATGTAAGAAAGTCGATAATTTTTGTAAAATTTTTTCTTTTATTTTTATATATATTTTTATCTAAAAAAATCTTATTTATAAGACCATATGTCATAAAAAAAAACAATTTTTACGTTGCTTATAATGATAAAATGTAAAATTAAAATATCACCTAAAATACGTAAAAAATAAATTATATACCATTTAAAATCGTATACTGTCCTTAAAATTAATATAACTTTAAAGCGTTGGTTTTATAATCTCAAACGCGAGAACTAAAAACGTTTTACAGTCGCGTATGTTTCATTGTCTTTTTTTTGTTGTGGACATCAAAGTTTACTAAACCGATCAATTTATACGAGAAAATAAATTTCCTTTCATTCAATTAAAATGACTTTTACACGTACTCATTTTCTGAGACATGTATTCAATCAATAACAATTGAAACAAATCATGTTAGATCTTTTATATAAAACATAAAAAAAAACATCTTCTTTTTAAAAACATAAAAGGAAATATCCAATCTCGTAAAGTACAATGCCCATTAACATAATGCTTAATGCCTCTCACGCGAATCTTCACGATGTGCACTATGTCTACGAGACTCTTGACTTGCTGCACTGCTTGGCGTTACAGGTCGTCGTTTCGAACGTTTGAATTTGGCAATATCTTCGCCAAATACGTCACCGGTGCGTAATGCCGAGATTAAATCATCAAATTCGCCTTTGCTGTCACCATGGCCATTCGTGCCATTAGTCTCATTTTTCTTGTTCAGTGATATGCTGTTCAAGATTCCTTCACGTGAATTCTTACGTTCCATTGTACGTTTCTTTAACTGTAGACACATAATAATAGTTCAATTATTTTGTCCAATTTTTGATCTTAATTTAAATTAGAAGAAATTTATTTACCTCTTGTTCTTGTTTAGCTCGACGCTCATCTTCCTCGACTTTACGTCTCATGTTTTCAACATCTTGCCTGGCCTCCGACAGAGCCTGTAGGAAATTCTCAAAAATTCCGAAGAATTCATCTGGCTGTACACCTGCTGAATCTTCGCCAAATAATCTCACAGCCCTGTCAAACTGTCAAAAATTTTATCAGTTGGTTAATAATTTAGTAAAATTCTGATTTTAATAGAAGAATATAATTATTAAAATACTAACTCTGGTCTTCATATCCTGAAACAGATCTTCAGCTTCAGCTAATCGACAAGTAGCTTGAGCTTGAAAATCTCTCATTGCTGGCAAAAACATATCACCCTGTATAGTCTGAACTTGGCCTCTATGAAATTCTGCAATTAAAAAGTATCGAAATTTGAAATCACTGACATCCAACCAATCATCAAGTATTTCTATTTATCATCCAACAATATCTTACCGATTTCTCTCTGTACATCCTGTAATCCATTTTTAAGATTTGCCACCTCCTTTTGCAAATCAGCCATACTAACACGCGCAGCTGTACGTACATGTGGCATGTCCTCCTCTATATCTAGCACTTCACGGAACCGTGATTCGAGAACCTGTACCAGATAATGAAGCAGAGTCGTGCCTTTGGCACAGGATGATTTAGTGTCGACTAGTCGATTAAGGGATGCAAGTCGGAAGCCACAAGCATTGCCTCGAGCGTTGCCTCGATTAACGTAATTACCAAGAGCCAGTACCAGCTCGAGAAGCTTACGTAATCGACGTGAACGTGCCACCTGACGCGATGCTTCCAGCACAGCTCGCATACGTGGCGTAAGCTCGGCTATGCTTGCCGAAAATTTCTTTTTGTAGTGCAACGAGCGTAAACGTTGCTCGTAATGCGGTACCCTGTTTGATAAATTAAATAAAGATATGAGATGAGTATTGTATCGAATAAAGTATGATTAAGTTGTATTAGGAGTGACATGCTTACTTGGAAATTTGATGAAGGAAACAGTCTGCTCTACTTTGTAAATCTTTTTGGTGCATATCAAGTAAAGCCGCTTCTTCTGATGAAGGAATGTATTTGAGTAGCTGTTCTACCATATCAATGTGAAGAATATTTTGCTGGTCCATCGAGAGAATCGTTCTAGTAATGTCATTGTCTGACATCTTTAGTTTTGATAATAAAATTGTGCAGTTCTGAGCTCGTCTCGCGTCAATAACAGACATCGTTTTTTTGTTTTTTCCAAGGTTACGTAGATCTTCGATTGATCCCTCAGTCGAAACACCATTTTTCTGGTAAGCACAGAACACTCGATCGATGGTATCCAAATCCATGATGTTGTATAATTTTGTGTCATCCAGTTCTGACCAAATTGTACCCTGTAGTTTTTGCTCTGGGATTTTCGACCAGTTAAACGACTTTAAGGGATTACTTGGTTGAGGAACATTTTTTACGACTTCCACCTGATACATACCAAAAAATATTGCATTATTTATACAATAATGGTCAAATTTATAAGTAACATTACTAAAGGATTTCCCAATACAAACCTTCATCGGTGGTGGTGCAGCAGGCATCATACAAGGTGGTGGTGGTGGTGCTAGTGGTGGAGGAGGTGGTGGTGGTGGTGGCATTGGTTTTGCCTCGACTTTCTCCAAAACTTCATCGTCAACGATTTTGATCGTGGCTTTGGCGTCATCAGGCAAATTTCCTGAGGCAACCAACTGTTCAAGTCGTTTACGCTCAGACTTTTCGTTGTTCACCTGTCGCGATAACGTTTCTATGTTGTCCTGTAATTCTGAAATACGTTGCTTTGTTTCGATATGCAACGATGTCTCTTTTTCAAGTCGCTCCTTAACTCGTGCTAAACTTGCCTCCATGTCTTCCTATTAATCAGAATAAAATCAAGTATGAGACATCCAATCTTTATATTATATTTTAGAACAAATTGAGATATTTGATGAACCTTAGGAATCTTACCTTTTCTTGTGTCCGCAGATCCAATTCTTGCTCTTTCTTGGCTAATCTGGTAGACAAATCAGAGTTTTCCTTTTCTAACTCATCGGCCTTCTTTCGCGCAGCCACGAGTTCTTCCTCTTTAGCTAGCAGGTGTACGATTTCCTTGACATTGATTTCGATAGGCGCAACATCAGGATTACGACTAGTATTGGCATCATTACCCTCTGATTGTAGAACTATCTGCTGTGCTATTCGGTCAAACAGTAGCCAATGCTGGGGAAACGAGCCATAGTCCACTATAAAAAAAAGGGATAAATTATGTCATAATGCCTAAAAAATTAATCTGACAGTAATCAAATATGAAACATTTAACTCACATGGTAGAAGCAAACAATGCTCAAGTAGGCTGAGTAAATGAGGATATGCTGCGGTATGACTGAGTTTTCGCCTCAACAGATCAAACATGGCAGTAGCACTTTTGGTGTCAACATGTTCTTTTTCGAATTTTCGTGCCAACTCCTTTTCATCCTCATTGCGTACCATTTCAAAGAAATCAAGATGCCGATCAAGCGTTTCGTTTTCGTATTTGCGCAATTTTTCGATAATAGGTTGGATACCGAGCATTAGGAGTTCATAACGTAGATGAAGACGAAATTCAAGGGTAACTTGACCAGGTCCATAATTAAGAACCGCATTGATAAACGACATTATAGCCGTTTTTAGGGATAGATTGTCCTTGTAAATGCCGAAATTCTTGTCGAGATCGTTAATGATGGATTGAAATCGCGTGCGTTCACAATAGTAACGCTGAAAATGAAGCATAGCTTCAAGAACCTTACGATGTCCACCTGGTACCAAACATACTGCACCTAGGATCTCTAATACAGCGATCTTTGTTTTTATGTTCTCGGTCGCCAGCGACTGGGATATTGTGTTTATAGCTGTTGGATGTGCTAGTACGTGAGCTCTGCCATTCTGTGATATAATTTATGCGTTTATTAGCATTTATTTTTACTTTTTTAGGCTTTAGGTTTTTAGGTACAATAACTTATTCGACTTACCGAGTTGTTCATTAAGGCTTTTAAACAACCTATTACGCTCGTGTGTAGGTTACTGTTTGCCGCCTCAACGTCCATAGTTTCTAACACTTGCAGCAGCGAATTCAGTCCATCAAGTTCGATGAATCTGATAACGAAACTGTGAGGCTGCGTTCTAAGTGCCGTTTTTAATGCTTCTACGTGACGCATTTGATTTGCAACTTCTTCGACTTCTTCCGTGTTCAAATTCTACAAAACGTAAAATAGTTTTATATTATACGTTAATATATAAAATTTTGGCTATAAAAATATTATAAAAAAGTAAGCTGATGATTTACCGTTGCGATGGACTTGACGCGATTGATATAATCCTCAGGATCACCACTGAGATCGGTTGTGCGAAGGCCGCCGTTATCGAGACTGCCATTGCCTTTTCGAGAACAATATATTTGCCACTTTTTGTTTGCAGGTAAAGCAAGCACGGCCTGTCGATTAGCTTGAGTTAAATCAAGCTCGTCAACAAGCTCGAGGAACATTTTGTTAAGCTCCTCCTCGGCTGGCATTGGTAGCGTTGGTGTCATTGCTTGTAACGTGAGTGTACCCGTTTGCTCCACCACGCAGTAGGTGATTTCCGGTGGTTCGTCATCCTATAAATTTAAATATTATTTGTGATTTTTTTGTTCTTTTTATTTAATTGATTTTTTTTAATGTGCAATTATATATTGAATCGAAATCAATACAATTAAAATGAAAGTTAAAGCATATTTGAATTTTCCAAAACTTATTTGTATGCGAAAATATAGTTATTGCTGGGTGTTTTAACATTTTTAGCTCGATCATTTATATTGGCTTACAACATTATTAAAATAATTTTAGTTAAAAAAAAATATTTTAATTTTTATAATTTATAAATTTGCATTTTATTTTTATCAAGCCTTTTTCCACTTTAATAAGTGTAATTTCGCTTGTAAACGCTCGTGCATTGACTGAAATATATTAGGAATTTTAGAATTAATCTCTAAAATATAATATAAATATTCTATCATAAATCAAAAAAAACGCATAAATACTTTTTTAATGAAGTGTCTGAAAATCTGTAAACATAGCAAGTAGATATCAAAACATCGACAAAAATGTTAATTATCTATCTAAAAGCTAATAATATATCACTTTCTGAATATCTAATAAACATATCAAAACAGGGAAAAACCTAAAATTCGTCAATCATCAGGAATATATAAGTATCAGCTGAATGATTAAGAGACGTGTTTGCAAGGTATCATATTTCAACGTGCCTTCATTCACAGAATGTATTTATATGGTCAAAATCGCGCGGTCACTTTCAAGTCGTAAAAACGTACCGTCGACAACATCGAACACATCCGCTAAGAGAAAAGAAGTAAAAAAAAATGATTTGCTGGTCGTTTAAAATTTTGGACAAGTGAAACTTTTTTTTTTTGAAACGAAGGATGTGAGCTAAAGTACTTTTTGACATGGCAATTGTTGAACGTCGTAAACGTTTTTAATTACTTGAATGTAAAAAAGCAATTTTTTCTTGCTAATGAATTTTTTTTTTTTTAATTAAAGTAATTATATTTTATAATTTTTAAAAAGAATATACATTGTATGCTAATAGAAAGTTTTTAATTAATTTTCTAGAAAATTACTGATTTAGTAAATAGAATATTGAATATTAATTTTCAAAGAAAATTTTCATCTTTTTTTATACATATATATAATTGTTACTAATAAGCAAAGAAAGGCTTTAAAAAATTAAAACAATACACTACTAATAAACATAAATTATGTAGACAATAAACTCACAGAAATCGAATGAAAAACATTAACTCTCTTTTATAACCCAATTACCCAACAATCAAATTCCTCAAATCTCAAACATTCAATATAAAGACACTTCACACTCAAGTTAAAGAAATAAAAGAAAAGCATCGTTTAAATTGTGAAATTTTTATTTACGGATAGCGTAACGGAATTCCGCGAAGAAAAATGTGTGTCCCATTGACAAGCGCATATTGGCCTTGTTACCGTCGTTGGAGGCCGTACTGGTACACAAGCATTACGCGTATCACACATTTGTTTGTGTGAATGACAATGGATTATATTGTGTGATACGTATATTTATGTGGAGTCGGTGAACGGATTAATTCCAGGATTTCATTTGAGGATAAGAAAGTCTATACAGAATGAATATTACGGTATGGATTGTGTATAATGAGGCTATGTATGTGGTACTAGTATAAGAGTCATTGATCTTGATGGAGATGACGATATTTATTGAGAGGGAAATTTATTTGTATATACGGTTATTAGTTCCTTGATTTAAAATTTTTATTGTTTTTACGTTAAAAATATATTTGTGATAGATAAATTGTAAGATTTGTGAAATGCATTTTAAATAAGTTTTATAATGAGAAAATTATTGAAATAATAAAAATTATTAAAAATAAAAATATTTGATATGAGATATGAGTGAAAGCGTATACATTTTTTATTTCCCACAATTTGAAAATAGGTGATTTGAGACTATCAAATTTTATGGATTAATGCTTCGAGTGTATCAATTTACAATCGTTAAAAACATCAAATTACTGGTTAGAGAAACACTAAAGCACGTGCATCGAAGTACTATTAAATGGATACGTTTATTAGACATGAAATCATTTTATTACAGCAATAAAAAAAATTTTTTTTATGGTTTTATAATGATCACAAATTTCATTATTATACTTTATTTAGAGAATATTTCGTTTCCGGTTTTAGATCTTAATCTAAGGATAACTTACAGATTAACAAAAATTGTAAACATTATCGATAATATTAAAATAATTAAATTATATGTATTTATAAATTACGTAATTATTACTCAGGATAAATAAACCATTACCATTGTTTAAGATTCTTGCTACAACATTCTTCAGTATAATCATATCAAAAATTAAAATAAAAATTAAAAGTCTAAAACTTTTTAAGATAATTATAAAAATTATTCCATTCCGCAATTTAAAACCCGTCTTACCGTATCCAGCCTGTTTCTACTAGGCTTACTCTCGCATTAACATTTAAACATTGCTTCTATTATTTTCCATCTTATCTAATATTTCAAGCCAATTTTTTTCTTTCTTTTTTTAACAAAACTCAAGCAAAACATTCTTCAAATAGTAAATAAGAAAGTAAGGGAGTCAAAAAAATATAAAACATTCAACACATATATACCAAGCCTATATTTTATCTCCGCTGACATTTGACCCAGTGGTTCACGATATGCCAAAACAGAAAATCGTGATCCTGAATTACATCACATCCATGCAAATTTTCAATTCTCCTTCCCTTCCCAAAAAAAGAAAGAAAAAAAAAAGAAAATACAGTTTATGTATACTTTGCTCTGTTCTATTATACTATATTCCATAGTCAAGATTTCTCTATTCTCTTTCACTACAATCGTATACAGAGAGCAAAAAAAAAAAAAAACAGAGCAATCTTGACTACTTACATCAAAAAGTGGGTCTCTAACCCATCGATTCTTATTATTACAGAGCCTACACTTACATATATATATATATATATATATATATATATATATATATATATATATCTCTATTCAACGACCTATTAACCTACGTCATCTACCTCGAACAAAGAATACTCCAAGATAGAGAGAGAGAGAGAAAGAGAGACCGCTAGAAAAAAAAGGCGCATCAATACCCGTCTCTAGCGATAATCGTGCCTATTCTCCCCATCATCCTATATATATATATATATATATATATACCTTATCCTTTTTATTTTTTTCTCTCTAAAATCTCTAATGCAGCCTTTCTTTCTCTATAAACCCCTCACCAGGTCATCGTGTCGCGCTTATAAGGCTGTACATCGAATTGATCAAAATAATCGAGAGAAGAACCGCGTGCCAGAGTCGCGTTTGTATACACTGCAATATGCATACATGCGCGCCTTTTCAAAGGTCACGACTGCGCTTATGTATATATGTATTATATATGTGTAAGCTGCATGTCTCGTGAAAGACATGGTGTTGGAATAAGAAATGGAATGGGTAGAAAAAGAAAAAAAAGAAGGTGGTGGTGGTGGTGGTAGTGAATTCCAGCCGCAGGTACTTTCACACGTGACTAGGAAATTATCTGACGTGTGTATGTATGTATGTGTGTATACTTTGCAAGAGAAAAAAAGCTTAACTCGATTTATTGCTCTTATAGATATGCATAAGAGCGTTGTACGTGTACGTATATGCTTTTTATGGTGATGTTTGTGTGCGTGTTTTATGTTTGTGTTTATATGAGGGATTAAAGATGAATATGCGAAAATTTTGCTCTATTTAATTTAGAGGTGTACTTTGGAGAACGAAGATTTTTGGAAAATTTATGTTATTTAACGTTTTTTATGGAGTTAATGAGATATGTGAACAGGTTTTAATAAATTAGTGGTACAAGGCGAAAATTTTATAGATCTAAATATTTTTATAACAAAGTAAGAGATTTTGTATGTTGTACAAGGAATAAATTTTGGTACATATTGCTTAGATCATAAATAATCGAATAAAAATAATCGAATATTTTATGTATATATTGATTGTCTTAAATGTTATACCCTGATGCAAGTTCACTTATAAAACATCACGAAGTTATTGTACTAAACGTTTAAATACATGTCACAATTGTTATATGCAAATTACACAATTGAACATTATTCAAATTAAGAAAGTTTCCATTCACACATATAAAAAAAAAATTATCACAATTGAATGCTATATATATACCTTAACTCTTATAGTATATAAATCAAGGTAAAAACATTCAAAAGCTAATAGCACATATAGGTGTACAACAATTTTACATTTAAATTCCTATTATGTCGCTAAATAAAACTTAACATAAAATACACAATACATTGATATATTTCAAACTTGATCCTAAAAATAAAAAAAAAAAACAAAAAATATTTTTTCTTCACTAAATATATATTTGAATTCATTCAGTATTGTAATAAAAGCCTTTTACATATATTAAACAAGCTATTAATCATGTATAAACTAATATCAATCATACACACACAATAAATATCAAAAATTAATCCTTTAACACTCAATTACTACTATTCCTCTAATACGCAATAATATTCCAACATTTCTCTAATAGCTTAAAACAACATCTCATCCGCACCGTTTCTCCTTTATCTTCACCAAAAAAAAATACCATGTACAGCAAAACAATAACCCATCATCGTCTTAAAATCCACCACAAAAAAAATCCTTTCTCTCTCTCTCTTTCTTCAACAAATCGTAACCCAGACCATCTCAATTCATACTCGCAATAAGTATACACACACACAACCACCTCTCACCCCAAACCAACTCCCACATCGAAAATTCAACGCACCATAACTCAGTTGGCCTATCAACCTCCTAATAGCTCCAGCTCTCGCAAATATTTACATGCGCGCCTAATATTCTCTTGCGCAATACACCATCACCATCACCACCGCCACTAACTACCAAGGCATTGTCTTTCAGATGTATACCTCTCTTACAGCAAGAACAGGACTATCTCTCTATCCACCCTCTCCTTAAAAATGCAATTCTTTTTTTTTATCTTCTTTTCTTTCTCTTAGTCTCATGCCTTTCGCTTGTACACATATATATGCTACTATCAGCAGTACAAAGTCGAGATTTCGTGATCGCGAATAAACTTAAACGCCTGAAATTTGAAACGTCTTTTAAGTAACTGAGGTAACGCCGGGAGTCACGTAAAACTTTTTAGATTGAGGTAGAGAAAGGAGGGGGTGGGGATTAATTAATACAACGACGCTGAGTTTACAGAGCGAGTTAGAGATTATTTAAAGTTTCTTAGATTTGGTTTTGTTCTACTAACTTGTGTAACTGATGGAAAATTGGAAATTCTCAAAAAAAAAGTAAGGTATTTTGGAAGATCGTGCCAGGATACGGTATGTTGTTGAAGTTGGAAACGTGAGGATTGTGTATACGATGTTTATACAAGTAAAAGGAAAATAGATTGGATGGATTTTTTAAAGGATTTTTGGAATAAGTAAAATTTTAAAGAAAGAAATGTTTGGATTTTGTGTATAATCAAGATTTTTAGAAGTGATTTTTGTTATTACGTGTGAAACATGAATTTGGAAAGTAAATGAGTGTGTGGATGAGGAAAAGTTTTAAAGTTTTGGGATATGTTATTTGAACTTTCTCGTGTGAGAAGCCTAACTTTAAAATACTCGCGTGAATTGAATAGAAACTTTGCATTTATGAAGCGTCGACCCTTTCGTGAAGGTAATATATGGAGAAATATGAGCTTTGTAGTGTGTGTCGGTCTTCAGTTGATATAGAAAGGGAGTAGGTTACATTTCTGGTCACGAAAGTTGAACTCATTTCGTTGTATGCTCGAGAAGAAAGAATATAGAGTTCTATTCGTGATTTTTGGCTATTTGAAATTGTATAAAGCTGATTTTGTATGATAATTAATTTTGAATATATGTTGATATTATTGTTTGTTAAATTTTAAAGTGGCAATTTATTTAATCTAATTTAAACTGTTAAGATAATAGTGTCTTGGAAATGTAAAATTTGATTTTTATCTTAATAAAAATAAGAGATACCAAGATTAATTTACGAAATTTTGTATAAAAAATTTCAACAGATTTATATTTCCTGCTATAAATTTTCAACTTTTTAAACTAAATCAAGTTCTATTAAATAAATTTGAAATATTTATTTTTTTAAATCAAAATTAACGTTATACAATCTCTTGCAATAAATATAATAAACATCTCGTCAAGTAAATAGGTTCATCTAACCGAATTTGGTCGATATGTTAATAAGCTACGTAATTTACTTTTTAATATATTATAGAAAATCGAATGCATATTGCACCAATTGGAATGTTTATATGTATTCTCGTTGATGTATCGAAACGATATAACGTTAAAGCTATATATTTGCAGTTAATTAAGATATTTTCGTTTATTTTATATAGACAAGTCATTCATGTCTTAATCTTTAACATCTACATTACTGGATTCTTTATTACGCAAAAAAATATTTCATCATCATGAAACCTATTAATCTTTCAATATTAAAGTCTCATTAAAATCTTGAACATGTATACTAATAAGTAAAAAATCTAAAAAAAAAAAATTGTAACATGTAAAAATTATAATACAAATAAGAAAAAAAAAATTAAATAAACCAAAATACATTGCACAATTTTATCTCAATAAACTTACACATACATTTTAATCATTACTCCAATCGATATACGGTAACATCCTGCTACCAAAGAACTTTTATCATCTCAAATCATGACAATAACAAAATCTCATCTTAAATAAGCTTAGTCATATCCATACATGCATACTCGCACATATATTTCTAGGTACAAAACATTTATTGCTTCCGAACGGTACTTAAGTGTATTACACAAAGATTCGCGAAACTAAAGTCCATAGCCAAATGAAAGCCTTTCACAAGATGTGTTCTCTGTTATTGGAGCGGTAAGTTTTTTTATGCATTGTAATTTTGTACTCGTAAAGAAAAAAAAAAGTGCCAGTTGAGTATTGCGCAATTTTAGCACTGATGTATATATAAGAGGGGAAGGTGAGGGACTGTATTTTTCAGAATGAACTTTAATATACCTTGCTGTAGAAGAGTAAATTTTATGAAGCATCAAGACTGCCTGTGATTTACTCTTAATTCGTTACTTACGCGATTTTTTTTTCTTTTTTTTACTCTCTCGTTTTGGATTTATCGATTCGGAGTATTACCTTTTTTTTTAGTACCGATACTATGTATGATCATGTTGACTGTAATCGATATATTTTGCAGTCATAAAAACAAAAGTTGGTAATGATAACCATCAATTACAGTGGTAGAAACAAATTATGACGAACGTTAAGAAGTAAATAGAAAGTGACTCGAAACAAAGGGAGAAAAAAAAATTTTTTCTTTTCTTTTAAATTAAAATATTACATCAACTCAATAGAATCTAATTCATACATACACAATTTTTTTGACACCAAACCTCTTTCATACAAAGCTTTCTAACCACATAATCGCTTTTATTTTCCCAACAGGTTGTAACTATATACAAGCATATACACAAAGATTCGATTTATTAATATCGAAACAACAATAGAACGATTTCAAACACCTTCAAGGTAAAACAGACACGACACGCGATAGAGATAGAAAGAGAAAGAGAAAAGTTGAAGAGCACATTAGCATTAATATACCATATCGCGTTGGTATCGCGCAAACAAATAGCGACACGTACATCGTCATATAAAAGACACCTCTTTATACATACATACATATAACCGAATCGAATTTCACTCGTTGTTAAGCTATAGTGAAAGTGAAATAATACTGACGTGTATTAATTGAAATTTCATTGATCCCCTCCTTCCTTTTTATTTTTCAACTTGAGATTCTATTCTTATAGACGATTTGGACTTCTGTGTATATATATGTGTCTATTGTGTGTCTGTTTTGGAAAGTGAAAAAGTAGCAAGTTGGAGAACGTTTTTATTTTTTATTATCTAACGTGATATGAATCTAATTGATTTGATGTTTTGTAATAAAAATGGAAATTGATTTTTTAATAGAAAGTTAGAGAATAAAATTTGTCGGAAGTTTGATATTAATTTACGAGTGTGAATTTTGATGAATGTGAAATAGATTGGTATCGAAGATAGATATATCAATTGATATTTGTAAATTGATTTTGATTGTAACGGAATGTTGTTTCAAAAATTGTTTTATTAATTTTTTTTGACCGCAATGACTTTTAATATTATCTTTATATTTAAAAAATTAAATGATTTTTATAATTTATTTATTTATTATGTTTTTTTTGTTATTATTTTTTAAAAATTTTAATTAATTCAAGCATAATTTCAAAATATATCACATGTGGAAAACAGAACCATCATATATTTTTTTAAAATATATTATAAAAATAGTTTTGGAAATTTCAAATTTGAAATTTATAATTATTTAATCGATAATTTCATAATTTTAATAAACCATTAAAAATATTAACATAAATAAGAAAAAAAAAAGAACGATGACCTACATTATCATCAACTAATTTTCAAAAATTAAAAATTAAGAATTTTTTTAATTAAAAATTGAAATTCATCATTACCTGCAGGCATCCGCAAAAAGACTTCTTCACTCGTGATGGCATCGTCTGACAGCGACCCACAAACTCCTTAAGGGGTTGTGGACTGTGGACTTTGACAGGACAGCTCGAAATTCTCTGCAACAGCAAAAATATATTACATCATTACATATTCAAATTACACGTGTGTGTATAAATAACTGTTAAATTACAAATATAATTAATATCATTACTTTTATTTTTATAAATAAAATTTGTAATTTAAAAAAAAAAAATTAAAAATTTTGATTAGGTTTATTGTGTATATTTAACTTTAGTAAACAGAAAATAATATACTAATAAAAAGAGTTAGGATTTATATGTTTGTATTATAAAAGCCTTTTTTGATACTCTTATAAGTATATTTCGGGCTTGGTTTTGAAAACTTAGAATGATAGACGCCAAGAATCAAACCCACAATTAGTAAGATTGCGAAGCTTACGCTTTATCAATTCGGCCGTAACCAACCCTGTAAAACCAAAACATTTTTCAAACTATTTCAAGCTCACACAGCTAAATATCTCAACTAAAAAAAAAATAAAGAAAGAAAGAAAGTTTATGAACTCTAATCATCTAATGATTATTGAAATAGTTCTCATTGAGATATCCATAAACATTAAATAAATAAAAAAGATCGCTTCCTCATTAGCCTATAAGCATAATCATCAATAGTTAAAAGTGAAATGAAAAACTTTCAGATAAACCAATCTAACACTTTCCATCAATTAAACTTAAACCCTATGGTTATATTATACACAATCTTAAAGAAACAGAGTAGGGGAATAACGAAAAAGAAATAAGAGTAGAAAACTTAGTATAAAGTAATTATTAGCTTCTGATACATTAGCAAAGATGTTTGCACTTATGCATGGTATATACTTTTTTACACCAACGTTCTTGAAGTGTGAATTTTAAAACATAATAAATTTAATAAAACTTTTATAATTTTCAAGAGCAATTAAAATAAAAGAATTTATGATAAAATCCAGTCTACGACATATCTATTTTCCAATTCAAATCGTAAAAACCTACAGTTCAACGCGATATGAGTTCACTGACACATCAATACCAACATACATATATCCCACTATTACAAAAGTGCGAAAATACTCAAGAGCAGAGCAAAGCAGCAGATACATCTAAAAGAAAGCGATGCTTCGACCAATTATACGTCAGGCGTATCCTGGCGTGCGGAAAAAGCCCACGCTGATGATGATGATTATGATGAGGAAGACGAAGAAGAAGAAGAAGCTGTGGCGGGTCGAGCAATTAGTTGTGAATTTCACTCTCGCGCTTATTTACACGAGGCTAAACGCTTGTTGTTTTTTTAAGACGCTCGAGTCTTCTTCTTTTTTTTTATCCAGGTGTGTATAAGAGAGTGTGGTTTTTTTTTTTTTAAGTATTTTACTTTCTTTTGTAGGAGGGGGATATATTTTTGGGAGAAAAGAAGTATCGTTATTAGCGTTGAGTTGGTTGGTAATTTGGAAATAATCGTTGGATTCGAGCGAAAGTGATATTCGAAGGATTTCTTTAGTTTGGGATGTTTGGAATTGTATGGAATTTTTTTTTTTATGGGTGATGGAGGTTGCGTAATGAAAGTTTGGTATTTTGTGGTTTTTTTAATTGATCCTGAGTGAATTTTTTGAATTTATTGGTAAATACATAAATGAGTTTAGGTTATTATAAGTTTTTGAGGATAATTAAGACAAAAAAAATTTGATTGTATTTAATGTTTGATCTGATTTAATACTATACTGTGAATTTTAATATTGAAAAAAAAAATTTAACTCTTTTGTGGAAAAAATAAGATTATTTAGAAATGAAAAACACGATATGATTGAAATAAAAAAAATCATTTTTCTTACGTCGTTTACGTACCCACGTTCAGATAATTAAAAAAAAAAAAATTGTTACTTTGATGGACGTTTATCGTAATAAAATTATGCGCAATTTATGTTACACCGCTAAATGAAAATTATTTGCTAAAGTGTTGAAAAAATATACAAGACTGATCTTTTATTTTTTTTCTTTTCTCTTTCATAATTACACGAGGCCGGCATTACACGAGGAAGTAATTAGCTTAAATGAGTTATTAGAGAAACCAATTCTCATTGAACTGAACCAGACTCGATATTTAATGATGTAGAAAGTACAGCATCCAATTAAAATTTTGACTCTGAGCCTTTTTCTTTTTTTTTTTTTTTATTTTTTAACTGTTAAAGTACTTTCTTCGAAACATCGAATGAAAAGTCTGTTGACTTTTTTAGGCATATCATTGTAAAAGTTTAACAGTTAACTAATTAAAAATATAAAAACTTTCGTATGTAAATTAATGATCGTTCATATTTTCAACTTGATTCTGCATTAAGCCTTTTTTTATTAAAAAAAATAATAATAATAACTAAGTACAAAGGTTACACAGAATTAATTGCACGAATTATAAAATCAAACTCTCAAGACTAATCATAATGTGATAATCATCCACTCTAGATTTTAGATTATAGACTTACGTTTTTTTTTTATTTTTTATCGAAACGTGATGATGTGAATTACGCTTGCTATCTCAAAAATCTCACTTCTAGTTTTCACACTCGTACGTTGAACTAAAAGATGCTCAATTTCAATTTCTAAACTTTTTCACCATAATTTAAAATAGTTATAATTGCACTTAATTTGAATAATTTATAAATAAACAAAACTTGAATATAAAGTAAACTTTCCAATCATATAAAAATTTAAAGCCTAGTACTCAAATAATTTAAAACAAAAACCTTTGTTCACAGCACGTGTCTCCAAACTCAAAAATATCACACATATCACACGTACATATTCAATTTCGAATAAATATTTCAATTCAATTACTTCACAAACAACACAATGATAAACTACCAGAACACCAACACAAATTTAAAAAAAAATGAATAAAAAGACCGGTACAAAAAAGTCAATAAAATCGAACAAAATTCCGTCACTCAATTCTCTCGAACATCCACATCGCAAGCTCGTTTAATTCCAACTGAAACGTGGAGAAAAATATAAGTTGGACTTCGTAAGCAAGCACAAAAAAAAAGAAAGAGAGAAAAAATATACAGTTATATAGTTCGGGGTTCTCTTATCGCTATAAATGTATATATACATACTGTGGCAATGTCTTATCGGTACCCGCGTGCCACCGCGAGCAATTGGATTATCGTAATGAGACGAGCACTTGCGAGTACACATACATACATTGATGATTTTTTTTTTTTTTTTTTTTGAGTGGTGGTATTGACCTTGTATTTAAGAGGTTAGATGCGTTGTGAAAGAGATGAAGGATATGTGGGTATTGATCCTTTTTAGAAGTAATTGATCTAGTTTTCCTTATTTAAGGAAAGGATTTTTCATTTTATTTTTGTAATTGATGATTGGTTTGTTTTATATTGTGGCTTTGAGGATGACCTGGTTTGTAAAGAAATGGTTTGGTGAGTTATAGATGTTTTAATTGTGGTTGATTTATTGGATAAATTTATGTTATGTGAAAAAGAATGAATTGGAGAAAGAATGAATTCGCTTTTTTTTTTCTTTCAAGAAAACGTTGAAGTTGCTTGAGATGGTATTATATGGTATTTATAAGTTTGGTAAATATTAGTGATAAGAAAAGATGTCTTAATTACATATCACAAGACCTTGGAACAATTTAAACCATTTTTTTTTCATACATAAAATCAGTAGTATTTTAATATTGTTTAGTTGAATATAATTTTAAAAGTTCGTTTTTAAAATTATATAATTAAGAAAAAATAAAAATGAATTCACTTGTCGATAAAAAAAAAAATATGGTTAAAAACTGATTATACATACGAGTTGAAAAACTAAAACTTGAATTGTTTTTCCCAAGCCTAATCTACATATTATCTTTCGTAATAATTTATTCCTAATCATGTTTTCTTTTATTATCATCAAGGTGCGCGAGTACCAAGCAATTGTTAATGTAAAATATAACCCACTGTTACGAGGTCTATAATTTTTTATCTTTTTTTTTTTTTTCATTTTTACAAAAGTCTCAATTAACTCACAACATACGTAAATTTAAGGTGCGTTCACATTTTTTTTTTTTTATTTTCTAAAAGCATCGATTGCTCGTAACGAAAAGTATCATAATTCAAAATGATACTACTTTATTATAGATGCATTGTTTACATTTGTATTTTATTGGCATCATAGAAATAGGAACACAACAATCGATTTGTGTTGATGATTGGGTTGTTTTTCTTTGTCTTGGTACTTTCATTTGATTGTCATGAAGTATCTTTTGTTTTCGAATTAAAAATTTGTAAAAGATCGGTCTTTTAGACGAGCATTGAGAATATAAGTGTGTAAAGTGAGTGTCGAGAAGAGAGTGGTACTTAAAATTGATGGTTCTATAGAGCTATAGATCATTTTAAAATTTCGAGAAAAAAAATTTATGTACGTTGTCTTGGTAAAAGAGAGAGAATGAGAGAGAAAGGTGTTAAATAAAATGGCATTAAATTGAGGCGAACAATTTTATTATCGTATAGATCACTACTGAAGATATAAGTAATCAGTAAATTCATATCTACGTAAAAGCCTGTTTAATGCAAAGGAATAATGATTGCATTTCGTTGATATAGATATAAAGTGAATATTAATTATCAAGAAATTCCAGTGGATATACTTATAAGAAATAATTTTTTTTTTCTTTTCAGGAAAAAACATAAGAATTTGAAATAGATTACAAATTTAGTTATTGCATGATTGGGAAAATAAACTTTTGGAATGTTGTTACTGTATATCTAACTAATTTCGTAGTTTCATACTTTTATTTAAATAATTTTGATATTTTTAGTCACTACTACTGTACTAATAAAAATATAAAATTTTTTTATGACCCATAAATTTTAACGTGAAAGCTTCCAATACCATATCATTTAAAAATGTGTCATTCTATGTCACACTAAAAAAATAAAAAAAAATAAAAAAATAGAAACATACATACATACACGCAAAATAAACACAGTCATAAATATCCTCACAAGGTGAAATTTGCAATCTCTATCCAGCACAACCAATATATTTTTCTCTTATTCTTTTTTTTTTAAAAAACCCACTTTCCTTATACTCAACATACATTTCCTCAGCTTGAATTCGTAAAGACAATATCCTGTACCCACATAATTTCACCAAATTTCCCACTTTACAACCCAAAAGAAAAAAATTAAATTCTTTACAAGAGAATTACGCAAGCTAAATCGATCACACCACACCAGACATTCTCACACCATCCGACAAAAAAATAAAAGAGAGAAAGAAAAAAAGGTCCAGTAATGATATCGCTTGGTATATACATGTATATATACGAGAGAGCTGCCGACAGTAAAAGCGCTTTGGGGAAAGTGCATCGGTCGAGAAACCGTATGTGAGTATATATACATACACCTTCCTTCACTTGGATATCGCTATACTTCTTAAGAAGATGGAAAGGAGAGAGAGAGGAGAGAGCGTGATATATATCTTTTATTCGCGAAATGTCTCTTGAGAGAGAAAGAGAGGGAATTCGCGTAAATTTTTGTATGCGAGTGCTTTTATGTATGTGCTGTTATATACTGTACTCTTGGGTATATCCCATGGGAGAAATGACAACGACGACGACGACGACGACAACGTTGTTTTGTATGATTATTTTTTTATAAATTGGAATTTATGACGATGGGGATTTAATGAGATGTAAGTATTGATAAAAAAGAGAAATGAAAAAACGTACTGATTTTTTTTTTTGGTTAAAAATTCGATAAGATTCGAGTTTTGGAATTACGTGATTCTATGTGAATATGCTGTTTTTATAGGGATAATTTAAGAAAATTTTCAGATAAAGATATTTGATATTTGGTGATAAGATCCAGTATGTTACGTTCGTATAGTGACAAGATTAATGCAACACATTCATTAAAATTAATATAACATTTAATTTCTCATAATATATGGGACATGAAACCTGACACCCTTTCAAATCAATACAATTCTATTCGCGTCATTTGTCGCTTATTAAATTTATTACACAAGACTTAATAATTTTAAAATTCACAACGCAATTGTAAGTCGGAGAAAATAATTATGAAAAATTTCCTTCGCATATCAAACTGATCAAAAACTAGAAAGTTAAAAAACAGAAAAAATAGGGGGGGGAGAGAGAACGATATAAGAGATAGGTATATAGGATATCTATATATAACGTCAAGAGTAAAGCTCGTTGAAAACAAATTCACGTTCATTCTTGATAATTTTATTTTTTTTTTATTTTCATTGTTTTTTCTTTTTTGTCTTTTGCAAATCAGTAACTGACACAAAGATAAGAACTCGTATAGTCTCTCAAGTGTGTTAATGCACTTGCTATGGTATACAAAAGGACGCAATATAATCAAGTAAAAGAAAGAAATAGAGTCTTATATACCGTTGGGTGTGTAGTATATACCTTTTTTTTTCTTTTTTTTTTTTCAAGTGACGTATGTCTGGTATGCACGCGTATACTATAATACACACTTATGTATGTATATAATATCGAGGATCACGATTTCGAGACTGGATAACTATAAGCACACGTATGTTATGTATATGTATAGTATGTGAGTGTACGATTTGATTGCACGTGCGACTAGAAGAGATCCCGTGACTACTTGATAAGAGTTTAAGCTCGATTTTTATCATTAAATATATATGTTGCGTGTCGGTGTGTGTCCTACCTTAGAGATATATACATACATACATATACGCACATAACTGTGAACCATAGATACATATAAAAACTGTGTATATATAGGTAATACGTGATATCTACGATACGGAAGAATAAACCCGAAAGGGAGAGAGAAAGAGAAAATGTATTTCGACACCCTTCCGGCATATTTTGCGGTAATATGCGTAGCATACAGATTTTCGACTTTTCTTTTATTCTCATTTTTTTTTTAAGATGCTATCAAATCTGTTTCTACTCAAGCGATACATGTGTATATCTCTAAATGAGAGAGTGAGAGAGAGAGAGTCTTGTAATAGTGGTTTAGCAGTAATGCGCGATTGTATGTGAGATACATTTGTAATGATTGAACTAACGACCTGCTGTGTTAGAGAATATCGTGGAGAACAGTGTAATTACTTAATTATGTTTATACATATATACGTGTGTGTACGTATGTTTGTTGTAAGAATATTAATTATATGTCTTTATTAAGTATAAATTGTAAAAAAATTTATTTTTTATCTTATATTATTTGTTTATACATAATATAGTACAATTTTCAACAAATATTACAGTAAAAATCATAAATTTAAGTAATAATATATATTGTTCATTTAATTCGATATCTTTAAAATTATAGAAAAAATATAAATACAATTAATAATAAAATATAAAATTGCAAACTTGACCATTTGTTTTTGATCTCACTTGCTTAAATAATAAATAATTTTAAACTCGTCGTCAAATCTACCTTTCTACATATAGTTTATTTAGGATAATATATATTTGCCTATTTTCTTGTTTCAAGTAAAGTCCAACAAATATATTGTAAGTATATTATTTCAAATAATAAAAATAGATAAATATTCACGACAGACGAAAACATCAAGAATTATTGTACTTTCTTATTCTCTATTTTTGGTAAACATTATGATAATTTTAATATATTTCATACTTTATTTAACTTAGTATTCGTGTTCAGTAAATGTTAAATTGACCGCTAGAAAAGGCAATTGACCTGAGTTTCTTATATAGTCACCATAAGACTTTTTAACATATTCAATGAACAATGTTCTCTTTTTAGAGTGTATGAGTGTGTTTGAAAATCACCAATCGTAAATTCAGTCTTTTACTTATTATGTATGTGTGTAGGTATATATGTATGTATACTTTGGAGAGAGTGAGTTTTAGAGTCAAGCAAATTATTTAACTCCCTTACCCCACTATATCTCTTTCACTTTAAAATGTCTATGGGTCGCGCGAGATAGTTTTATAATTGATTTCACTTGGTATGTAATTCACCCCTTTTCTCATATACTTTATCACCTGTATGAAGCTTCTGTAAGGACAAATCAAGAAATTTTTTTTTTATTTTACTTATTTTTTATTGATATGTTTATAAAGAAGCTTCGTAGTTTTAATTTTAATACGAGTCGAAAGTAACGCGAGAAAATCGCAAAGAGAAAATAAAAGCAAAACTTGATAATTTTCTTATATAGCACGGTAATATAAATAAGATTGTAATAGCTTTTTAACGCATTTCGTTTATATTATATGCAGACACCATAATCAGAGAAAATACAATTTTACTTAATAAACCACGGTCAAATTTCCTTTCGCTTGATAATTTTTTTTTTTTTTTTTTTATTTTTACATGTGAAAATTGTAAGAGTTTAAATTTTGCCTGTGGTGAAATATAATATTCTTAAACATATATTATGCGTGTGTGTATTATATATGTGTGATTATTTTGCAGAGAATATTAACTGACAAGTTGCTAACGTGACTACATTTACTTGAGATATATATATAAACTTGTATACAAATCTAAAGTCATAAAGTTGTATAAAAAAAGAAGAAAAAATTTTTTTTTATGTTGACGTATTAGACAACCATTTCTAATCCATCATTCTAAAAATAAAATCTTTTTTAGATTAATGATAAATCAAATCTCAGAATATGTAACATAACAATAATAAGCTTAACCACCTACACAAAAAAAACCAATATCAAAATACTAACTCCATAAAATCCACTTGAAAAAACACCTTTTCCTCACCTTAAAAAAAAAAAAAAAAAAAAATCTTATTATCATTCCCAATAAATCTCAAAACTTGAGCAACTAGATCTTTCTCACCCCCCCTCCCCCAGCTTCGTCAATGGCTTAATCCTTCTCTCCCTTTAACACATGAAACCCAAATATATAAATCAAAGCTCAACGCGTTAAGCAGCTGCATACACCTCCATTTCACCTCCTTCTTTTTTCTTTCAATTCCACCCTTCCCACTTACCGATCATGTATATATAAATAAAATTTAACGTTATTATATAGCTGTATACCTATATACATAAACGCACGTAAATCAAGCCATGATATCGGTCGCGTCCACGCCAAAGAGATAAACCTTCTCTCTAACCTACCGCTCTCCTCCCACCTCTCAATACTTACGACTATTACTATACTGTATATACATGCTCAAAAAAGTACCGATTTCACCTCTCCACAACTGTATATGTATGTATAAATTTTTTTTTAAACTGCAAGTGCACACGCTATATGCGCTCGTGAGAAAGCAGACGGATTAATTGCTATACCTATACTGTACCTATATATGTAAGCTATAGGGAGGAGTATATGTACGTAAAAGATCAACTACCGATTTTATTTATATACCTATACACAAAAATTCACATTATATTATATACATCCTGCTTCCGTAAAATAATCTTAAAAAAAAAACTTTTCGTCACAAGATCACATTTTCAAAGATCAATAGAATAATTTATATATTTATACCCACTCTTTATTATTGAGACTGGACCTTTAAATTAATAATTTATAAAATGTTATAGATTGTCGTAGAGAAGCTTGCATGCAGCATGTCTGGAAAGCAAAAGATTTAGAATTGAGAGCCTCATTAAACTTATCGTTATATTGTGACTCTTAATCAAGGTATAAAGAGTTAGTCTTACTCTTACTGTTTCGATTGGCCATTATTCTAACTTAAGAAAAGTCTATATAGGTATGTTTATTCGATCGAGACTTTAAGTCGTAAAGAAAATATCTCCAAAAATCCAATTAGAATGAAGATATACTTTATGTATATCTGTATACATATATACGTGAGTGTGATGAGGAAAAAGTCGACGAAAATGATTTTTTTTTATTTTTCTTTCTTCTATTATTTTTTTTCTTGTATTCCCAAAGCTTACGATCATGTAAATAATTTTAATTGACTTTTGTATATAAATATATATATTTGTGTATACACCGTAAGGAGGTTTTGATCTTGGGGAAAACTGGAATAAGAAAAACGTTTTAAAGTCGGAGTCATATTTATGCATCCGCAATGGCTATGCTATAGTCTATTTCCTTCTTCGTATACTTCGTTTAAAAAAAAATTGGTTACCATACACGTATAACTAATTGATTAATTAAACACAAGTTAGCTTGCGGCCTTAAATTATAAAAGAAAAAAAAAAGAAAAAGGAAAATAAAAATTAATTGAGAAAACTTATAGAAATTCACCTGTCAGTTCCTTTTTTTTCCCTTTACCCCTTTCTTTTTCTCAACGCATTTCACCAGTACGAAAAAAATCGTTCATCGCCTCAAGGGTTATAAACTTACATTATACGTATGTATACCACATAAGCATATATCACAAAAAAAGTCTGTTTACAGTTACGCAGACTTAATCTGTGAAAGCCACGTATGATAAGCCTCTTGTATACCAGCTGTTATACTCGTCATCATATTACATGAAAGATATAGGGTGCAGAAGAAGGTAAGTGCAAAATGAACTTCTCACAAAAATTAATTTTAAGATCGAAATATAGATTGATCTTGTTTTTCAACTATATGTACCTGATGACTACTAAGAGTTTTACTGCTTTCTCTAACTTGTAATCAATTGATTTATTCAGTTCAGAAGGATATTGGAAAAAGTAGATGTAAGTAGATGTGTGTATATGAAATGCGTTTTACAAGCTTCGTGAAAGAGAAAAGTGATGTTTATACGTATGTTTGATTTCTGATGGAAATTTTTTTTTTTTTTTTTTTGGAAAGGTGCGTGATATAATGGTTGATTGAGCTTGAGTGATTTCAAGGTTAATGGTTGTATGTTGTTGATGTCGTTGTTTTGTATTTATGTATATGTCTGTATGTTGATTGCAGCTCGTTTTCTTAAAAGCAATTTGCAAACTTGATCTGGTACTGGTATATACTACTGCTACCGGATTTCATATGGTGTGTTAGATGATGAAGAAAAATAGTGTATTTTGATGTGAGCTTGAAAGTCCAGTTAGCTTTGGAATTTTTTTTTTGATTAGACTATTTTATTATTTTTGAAAAAGAAAAGGAATGATGAGATTACGTTGTCAATTTTTTTTTAGTTTTCTATTTTTTATGAAATTTTGTAATTTATAATGTATTCCGAATAAAATGATATATTATCCATTGAGAGACAAAAGTGAACGATTTATACCGAGATTAAAGTTTACTGTCTTTTTTTCTTCAAAATTAACGTAAATCTTATTAAAAATTTAATTAAGAATTTAATTTATAATTTAAAAAAAATTTATGTAATGCAAAATATGATATCATTCCTCAAAATTGGCTGTTTTATGTCTCTTATTACTTTTTATCTAACTGTTTTGACACTTTTTAAAAAGCGTATTTTAGTATATAAGTTCTCTGTCTCAGCCAGTAGATGCCAGAAATCGAACCCACTATCTGTAAATTCTGAAATCATCGCTCTACCGTCTAAGCCATTGCAGATCCTTTTATGTCACATTCTAAAACAATATCAAATATCCATACCATATCTGCTATTTAACAACATTTTTCACTAAAATAACAAAACAAAATTTCTAAATAAAATCTAATTTTACTATTATTGGAAAATTAACCAAAAAACAAAGAAAACGAGATGTTGTCTAGGTGAAAAAAAATAGCATTATCTCTCGCTTCGCTCGTGCAATAAATTTCATTCTCGGAATAAATATTCCACTTTTGTCCCTTAATGCATTATATAATATTTTTGATTATTTTCTTAATGAAAAATTTATTTGTTCTGACAAATATGACACTCACATTCCATACCGACTACACTCTTTTTATTTTTTTAACTTTCAAGCAAGTCTCGTTCTATAAATAATTATCTTAAACCACAAACATTTTGAGGTCGGTTACACCATTCAAAGTGCTAAATAGAAAAAAAAAGCATTTTGTAAAACCAAAAAATTTAACTAATGAAGCAAAATATTTATGTAGACACTAATGTTTTCACGTAAGCTAAAAACTTTAAGGAAAAAAAAACAATATTTCCGTTATGTAATTTAGTTCTGTAATAACCTAGACTTCCTTTGCTTAGTGAAGACGAGATAATAAAAAATGCGAGTATGAAAAAATTTGCATATCTGTAAACATACAGTACATAATTTTCAATGAAATAAATAGGTACTATTTTTTGTAAATACTTAAATTTTGATATTTTAAAACATTTTTAATTAATAATTATCTATTTTGTCAGACTAAAAAATATCGATTTTCAATTATAATCAATGTCACATTTTATTATCGAATCTTATTACAGAATATTGACTGAGATTACTAATACACGTATACAATAATATATTCTCAATGACAATGACGTTCAATTATAATTTTCCAAACCATTCACACACCCGTATCACTCAATTGTTTTAACACAAGGCAATATTTATAAAAGTTTCATCAGTTTAAAAAATTAACCATTGTCCTGCCAGCTTAAACATTCAATTAAAAAAATTTCTTCTTCCCACCCAAAAAAAAAAAAAAATCAAACTTAATACAAACCGATAATTACTTTCATTTATTAAATCTCGCCTCATACATATACACAATCGCTCACACCTATTTTACAAAACGAAAACGTTTAGCATACACCTTAACTCTCCAACAAAACCACATCATATAGAAAGAAAAAAGAAAAAAAAAGAATCGATCACGATCTTAAATATACCTGCATTTATATATAGCTGCTATCGCGACAAAAGAGCATAAATTCTAACCGGTCGCCACACACTTTTATATTATACAGCTTAGAATATATATATATATATAAAACGCGTTCTTGTGACGTCCGGTGTATAGTATATAATGTATAAGTGTGTGTATTTGTGGCTAACTTGTGGTACGCAAATGACACGTTTTCATGCGTTTTAGATCCAGACAGTTGGTAAAGAATTGCTTATATGTGTGTGTGTGTGTATACGTGTATGGTTATAAGGTGTCGCTATGCAAAATAAAAGAAAATGTGTCTGGGTGCGAGATTATTGATTGGTTGCAAATACGACTTGAAAAATAGAGAGAGAGAGAGAGAGAGAGAGAGAAATTTTAAATCGACGACAACTTTCGAGACTTGTATGTGTGTAAACTAAAGTCTGTTCCTACTTTTCTTGTCGCTTTTCAAATGTTCGTGGTGGTATGCTTGGAGCTTATGCTCTATCTCTTTGTGGTTATATGCGAGGTGTGTTTTTAGTAGTGGTGGGGTTAATTGTTTAAGGAATGTATAGGTAGTTATTGTTGCACACGTGCAAGTGGTTGGCTGTTGGTATTTTTGATTATGGATATTTTTTTTTTTATGAATTCTTGATAACTTTGTTTTAATTTTTATTTTTATTATACTTTTTTTGTTGTTGAAAAAATATTTGGTATTATTTGTGATTCGTTGGTAATTTGTTTTAATTAATAATGTTTTATATTTTAGTTTAAAAAAATATTTGTGTGAGAAATATAAATTTATTGATGAATTAATTAAGCTTAGCTATTTAGAGAATAAAAAGCAAAAAATTTTTGTCTTTTAAAAAAGATGCGTCATCGTTTAAATCTTACTTGTTGCTAGGACTAAGATCAGAAATTCAATACAATAAATTTTGAGACAAAACATATGCTGGAAGTCAAAGACATTTTTTTTTTAAGAAATGATTTAGACTTCTACGTATTCTATTCTTTCACAAAATAAGAGCTATAACCACCCAAGTTGATAAAAAAGTAAAAAAAAAAAAAAAAACGGATGTAACTTAATCGAGTTTGTTAACTTAATTCCGTGTTGATGAGTATAAAATTTACTTTGCATTTTTAAACATTTTATTTTTAACTGGTGAATCGTAAATTACAAAATTAAAGGTAATATTGAAACAAGTCTTAATAATAAACTTTTTTTATGACTTACACAAATTAAAGATACTAAAGTATGCATTTATCAACATTTTTTCCTTCTACATTTATTTTTTAAAAATAAAAAATAATCTATTGTCATTAAAAAAAAAGAAAAAAAAACAAAATGACTCATTTTAAAGTTTGTTCAATACAAATTCTTTATCAACTACTTAACTTTACCCATTTTAAGCTCATTCATAATGAAATCTAAAAAAGAAAAAAAAATATATATGTATTATATCCTCCAAGTTATTTTATTAATCAATAACTCACAATCGTAAAATCCAGTAGCTCGAAAATAATCATAAAAAGAAATACCTTAGCCAAAATTTCACGCTATCCACCATAAAGAAAAAAAAAGTAATAATATTAATCCCCAACACACATATATTAACCACATCAAAATCTCAAAGAATCCCGCAATAGTCACCAAAATCTTATCACATACCTATATTAATACCCTTCTAAGTCTTAAAAAAAAAATAATCATCTCCCATACACACAATCTTTTCTCTTTCTTTCCTTCTCGCAAAAATGCATTAGTCAAGCTCTCGCACATATCTAATCCCTCCTACTCTTCCAACACATAAAATAAACGAGCTACCATTAGTCCTTATCAAAAAGTCAAAGACACCATAACCTGCCAAAGTCTTTCGCATTATAGAATCCCTCACACTAAACATATATTATCCAAAGATTCTTACAAAGCCGCGACAACTCACACTCATTTTAATTTAATTCTTTCACATCGTCCAATAATGTACGTAAGCTGCTTTTTTTTAGCTCAAGTAAAGCATAAATTAAGCAATTCGCAATGTTAAACTCTTTAAACCACCTCTGACCTCCATAAAGTTCTTTTAAGCAATACACCTACATGTAAGTCTACGCATACAAAATAAGCAGGCAACCAATCTCGTGTCTCTTTTTTTTCTTCGAAAAAGAAAAAGAATAATAAAAAAAGTGGGCCATATATAATAGAATCCATCTGATTTTTTTTTTTGGGTTATTTTACTTTTATATAGACTTGAAGAACAGCTGCCGCCGTTACGCGAGATAGAGAGAAAAGAGAGAGAGAGAGAAAGAGAGAAAGAGAGAGTAAAGATGTGATATAAGTATATATATATATATATATATATATATATATATATATATATATATATATATATATATATCGCTGTCTTAGTTCCCTGAGGGTATGAAAAAGCAAACCGGCTTTTGAAAGACTTTGACGAACGCCGTAAGCGTGAAAAATTTTTTGAAAGAGAAAGACGGATATGAAGGAAGATAGAGATAGAGTTAGAGTTTATACGATAGAAAATAATAATACGTGAGTGAGAGTATATATATGTATATATAAGATGATACACGTGTATATGTATGTGAACGGACCAGTTTTCTGAATAAGTGCCTTAGGGATTTTCAATTTATACTATATTGCTGCGGACTTGTGGCTTTTGATGGACGTGTTTAAAAATATTTTGAACGTGCTGATTTTTGTGTGTATGTAGGTATGAGTATGTGGATCTCTTTTTTTATGAGCTGTACAGGGTGAATGATGTTTTGAGAGCAATGTTGTATATTGTGTATGTGTATATGTGTGTTTGTAATGAGTTTATTATTTTATAAAAAAAAAGAAAAGGATATTGTAATCGATATTGTACTATATAGGTATGCGGTGTATAATACAATTTAAAATTGAGATAATTAAATACTGATTACAAGTCTATCTTTCCTCGTGATATTACTTGATTGTAAATATTTTTTTTTTTAATTATTAAATTTTGAGGTGTCGGCAGTATCGTCAAAAATATCATGTAAGGTTACCTGTCTGCAGGTGTTATTATAATATTATGGTGAGATCGGTTTCACTGATTTGTAGATATTATTTTTTTTTTTTAATCTACGATCGCTTACGATCTACTTTGGAGTGATTTTGACTTTTTTAGAGAAAGAGAAAGAAAGAGAGGTTATTTAGGGATTATATACTTTCTATATACGTTAAATTTTTTTTTTTAGATTTTTATGAATTTTAGGTTAAGGCTTTTTACGAGCCCACATAAAAAAAATACGTGCGATTAAAATCACGCTAAAGAAAATGAGGTAGGCTTTATATGATAAATATTTTAATATACGAGTGACGAAATTAAGAGAAAAAGAAAAATTTTTAAATTCATTGGGTGTGTTGTTTTAAGCTTGCGTGAGTGTAGGTGAATTAAATACTTGGTATTATTGTATGTACAGTCTAGTTAAATTTGGTAATTATTTGCAATGCGATCTGATAATACGTGAAACAGGAAGTTTGTAAGTAGATTATTTTATTGAGCTTTGTGTATAGTTGTTTAAAAAAAAATATTTAATTTTCCTTATGTAACCAATAAATTATAACTCTATTAAGCTTTAAAAGTAATTTTTTTATTTTTTTTTTAAAAAAAAAAAATTTAATTGAAAGCCATTTGATATACTTTATCAAATTCTCATTTAAATTGTACTTTCAAAAGAAAAAAAAATGTATATTGATATACAACCGTTACTATAAATTACGCAAACAAATATATTTTCACCCACGAAAAAAATTAAAAATTCGCATTAAAGTAGTGTAACCATTGAACATTAAAAAATAAGAAAAAAATATATATATCTCACAAAATTTACAGTCCAATCATTCATATCCCATAACCACCAATCCCCCTAAAAAAAATCAAGAAAATATATTTATATCCCTTACCTTAAAAAACCATAAAGTTCATTATGACACAATCGAAAAATCCCAATACTCACATTCCAAAATCAAAATTTACGCGACTCTATATTCGTATATTATAAATTTTCACGCGTTCGCGCACATGTCGATATATAAATATTACTTTCCCCTTCGTGAAATCGTTCGACTTATAAACCGCCAATAAATATTCCATTGACGCCAAATATACAGGGAGGAGGGGAGAGGGGGGAAGAGAAAAGATTTTACGCAATATAAATCGTATTGGGAGTGTGAACTTATCGATACATGAAACGTCTCATTAAAAAAAATTTGAAAGACTTTAAAAAAAAAAAAATAGGTCACTGACCTAACGCATAAAAAATCTCAATTATCGATTTTTATAATTAAACCACCAAGTGAGCAGACTATAAAACACGTGTCAATAAGTATATGTGTGTATGTACCATGTAATTTAGATTGATGTTTAACGACGGATTATGAAGTTGAAGTAAGATCGATTGACTTTTTTTTTTTTTTAATACATGATTTCTTGGTGTCATAGTTAGTTAAAATTTCAAAGGATTAAGAACATGCCTCGAGCGCGGATATTTTGTCTGAATTTTTTATTAACGTTTTTTTTTTGTTAGCGCATATTTTTGTCACATACATACTTTGACACGTTTTTCACTTGTCGTTATACATTCCAATAATATTAGTAACGTAAATTTGTGTTATCGAATATCAAAATCAACGTGAACTTAAAATTAGTATGCACAAAGGTGCAAAGTCAAAGAATCGTACACGACCTCAATCCAAGCAAATCACATAATTCTATTCTCTTCGATAGAATAAGTTATTTGTGGGTTCCGTAATGCAATATATGACCAATGTATATAACGTATTTTTTTTTACTGTTATACTATGAAGACCTGATTACCAATGATGTAGGTAACTTTATAAGAAAAAAATTGCACGTGCTAAATAAAGTGTATGCATGAGGATTTGATAAATTTAAAAAAAAATGCATGTACATATGAACATCGTTTCTAATTTCTAACCACATGAAAAAAAAAGTGATACTTTACAAGTGAGAGGTATAAGTAAGTCAAAAGTTAAAAAAAAAAAAAATCCATTGAGATGTCATCAGCGAAAATATACAAGTGTATATTCTGTTAGACGATTCGCAGCATAAGCGTGATTTTCTAACAAGCCACATATGTATAGGACTTGAAAAGATGACACACGTGCCTCTCGAATTTTTTTTTCTCTCTCAACACGATATGTGTAGAAAGGCATACACATATATAGATTCGCACGACGACTGATCTTTTCATCGTATAAGTGTCGAAAGCTGCTGTACGTTATTCTTTCTTTTTCTTTTTTTTTATCGCTCATCTTGGTAAAGACAAAGAGCCGCTCGAAGTCAAGTAATTCACTTCACGGCGAAGGTCAAGAAGTAAAAGAAGAAGAAGAAGAAAAATTGGACAGACGAAGATCAAGAAAGATAAGTAAGGGGGTTTATTAATTACTTGCCTACCACCGTGATGTTTTTAAAGTGGTGTCTCATCTTTCTGCCTTATAATATTAATTTTCTTTCTTTTTTCTTTTTTTAATTAGTTAATTTCTTTTTTTTTTTTAATATTACCAAGAATTTAAAAAAAAAATCTTTATTTCGTTATTTTGTTATATCGATAAACAAACCGTCATCTCACTAAAATACAGAAGAAGAAAAAAATCACACAAATACATTAATGCCAACTTTTCCATAAGCAGTAAATAAACCAAACGATTCATCAATCTGCAGTAGCTACATTTACACATTCCAAGAGTACCACAACATATACACATATATGTAGAAATAGACAAGTTACATACGATGTAGAACGACAATTTTAGCAATTATAACTCTTCGCAACTCGTTACGCGGCATATATAAGATAAATTTTATTTATTTTTTTTTTCTTTATCGAGTACATGGTGATGATGGTCACACGTTCCGGAACTATGCACTCGCGTGTTGTCAGAAAAAAAATGACCAAGTTTTTCGTGTTGTGTTGTTGGTGGTCATTAAAACGTACTAATAACGATGTAAAAGAAGAAGAAAAAAAATATGATAGACGTAAGTGGAAGCTCATTGGAAGTTATGTCTCTAAAGATTTATGGGATAAAAAAAAAGATGAAAGATGCAGTTTGTCTCAATCGATTTGATGTATATACAGTCTGTATAGTATATATGCTTTGTTATTTGTCTGGGATTGGATTTATTTGTATTTATGGGCTTAGATATTTTATGAGATGAATTGTTAGAGAGTGGTAGTTGAGATTTTAAGACTTTGGTTGTTTGATTATTGTTTGGTGATAAAAATATTTTTTAGATTGAAATTTTTTTTTTTAATAAGGTTGCTACTAATTGTTTTGCAATTGTACACGATTATAAACAAGTTGCATAAGAAACTTTATTACAAAGAAAAAAAATGTATCTTAGAATTGTTATCCAAGTCAACTGCATAACGTAACCGTTAGATAGGTATGTATATTCTTTTGATGAGAGAGAAATAAAAAAAAAATGTAGAATGCGTTTAATGATCGTTCCAAATGCACAGAAGACACGTGCTAAATTAGCATAGAAAATTGAAAATAAAAAATATGAATATAACTGTATTTCTTTTGATATTTAATGTGACACACATCTTTTTTTTCTTATTATCTCTTCTTATATATTAATTTTCCAATTTTCTTTGCACGCAACTTTAAAATTTAATAACACGATTTTTAATAAAAAAAAAAAAAAAGAAAATGTATGTAATTTTATTTAACGATATAAAATTCTTTGTGATAAAAATCTCGTACGTATATATATATATATATATATATATATATATATATATATATATATATATATATATATATATATATACAAGA
>JAPYZE010000449.1:0-82955 GCA_030522805.1 Leptomastidea abnormis
AAAAATTTTTTTTTCATTTATATTTAATTTTTTAATAAATTGTTGTTTTATAAGCTAAAAAATTTTTTTAACTTACAATTAATGGTTTGAAATGTTCTTAAAAGTACAAACAATGTTATAAAATATTAAAAAAAAAATCGATTTCTTAAAAATTTTACTGTGATGTCCTCCCTTAAGCAAACCGCGCTTTTCTAGGCCGTTGATTTCCATTCTTCAAGCCGCACAGAGGATCGATTTAATCCTTTCAGTCACGCTGTTCTGAGCTTTGGATTAGATGGTCTTAGGGTTAAGTTTATTTTGAAGGATTATGGTATTCGTGGTTATGCTAATATAAAATTTAAAATAAAGAAATCAATTTTTATATTGTTTTTTTTTTTAATTACTATTGGTTAAAAATTAAAATAGATTTTTAGGTTAGATATCTTACACACATATATAAATTAAACTATATACCCTTATACACATATATCTATTGAAAAAAGGGTAAAATGTCCATTCGAGCAATTTTCTCTCACCAACTTCATTAAAACAAATTACTCGAGACGTCAGAGAAAGAGAGTCCATCCCCACCCCTCTTTTCCCTCTCTTTTAGGTCGGCAATTTTTGTTTTCGTGGTCATTTTCGTCCCCTTTGTCTCGTCTCCTTCCTAGGCTCCGTTGGCGCGTTACACGTCATTTTCACGCTTGTAAGCGGTTATATAAGCATACACACACACACACACACACACACACACACACACACACACACACACACACACACATAGACGAAAATGAGTAAACGTTGCCTCCCGGACACCGTCCGACAATGACGCTTGGTTATATACGGCGAAAGCGTGTGCTTGCATAAAAGGGATCTCTGCTGGTGTACAGAGCTAGTGTGTGTATATGTGTGTATGCCTTGCTTGGGGACTTTAAAAGTCCGGTAATTGACGGAGACACGTCTTCTGCCCGTTAAAATCGAGCCGCCAACGCCGCAGTCTCTGCGGTTGTACTTCCCCTTTACCATCCTCCGCTCATCTTTTGCTCTCTTTCTTTCTTGTGTGCTTGCATGGGAGAAAGAGAAAGAGTCTGTGTGATACTATACGTTTTACTTTCTATTCTTCACTTCCTAGTTGCCTCTAAAAGTCAGCATATTTTAGAATGGCTCGATCTTCGTGTGAACCCGTTACTTTTTTCGTACACACACACGCGCGCGTTCTCTCGTTTCTTCCTTGCTTCGCGATTATTTCACGAATATTTTTCTTTATTTCTTTCTTTCTTCTTGCATATATCACCGACCATTCTGGCTGCTACTGCTGGTTGGCTGTCGTCGTCGTCTACTTTTTCATTCCTCGTTATTTAACTTGTTATTTATCTTTTTTCTTTTTTTTTTTTTTATATTTTTTTACACTTTCTCACTTAAAAATTTTTTCTTTGTTGATTTTTCTTTCGTGAATTGTGAATAACACTTTTTTTTAGTTTTATAGTAGAATATCGCATTGCACTGTGAATTTTTTCGACCTTTTTGTTGATGCGTTAAATAGAAGAAAAGTAAACAGACATATTTTTTTTGTTATTGTTTGGTATTGACTATCAAAACATATGAAATAGCCAATGAATACAAAGAATATATAGTTACAAATAGAAAGATAGTTTTTATTTATACGAAAAAATTATTTATTTAGATTATTCTAAGATTCACCAAATAAAAAACATTTGTTAAAATATTTTTTCAAAACCAAAAATTAAATTTACTAAAATTAAAAAAAAAAATCAATTCTTGAAATTACTATAAAACACATATAATCAAATCAAAATAATTAAATACCATATTTTAAACTTGAGAATTAATGACAAGGGAAAATAAATTGTAAGATATGTTTACCAAGATATCAACGACATCAAACTGATTACGAAAGTTGTGATTCTCTCTGTTTCATATTGCGAATGAATAATAATCAAGCACCCTCCGAAATATTAACATGTCTCGATTCCCCTACCCCTTCTAACAAATTCCATTCGATTCTCCCATATACATGTATATATAACGATAGTCAAAACCATCGACCAGACGTACGACGACGATTCCTTCATCGTTGAAAAATGTTTCTACTCCACCTCTTCGACAAATTCGATCGCCATTGACAGAATTGAAGTGGGTATACGCGCTGTTATATAAAAGTATAGAAGGGGAGTTAGGAGGGTTGCGTATAGTAAGGGGGTCGAGAGTCGATGGGAAGTAAAAAAAGCGCCGAGGGAAAATATGCGTTCGAGATTACGAGAGAGGGGGAGAAAAAAGAAGCGATGACAATCGGGAGGACGAGAGGTGGCCACGAGAAAGAGAAAGAGCTACGACTGTACGCGATAATCTAGCGAAATTAAAACTCTAATTCGACCGGACAATATCCAATTACAGGACGCGCTCGATTATTAATTCCTTGGGCTTTTATGTTTTTTTTTTCTTTCTCTCCGGAACACATGCTTTCTCTTTAGCTTGTAGAACCCCCTTGAACTTTTCTTTTTTTTTTTTTTAAACTTGTTCTTTCCGGTTAGGCTTTCTTTTTTAAGCGCTCGAGGGAATGTGATTTCTCTACTAGCAAGTGCAAATATCTTTTCGCAATTTTCGGTTGGATGAATGGGTATATAATAACTTTAGGGTTGAGATATTGAATATGAAAAATTTTAACATTTCCGGAGATATCGCTTTTAGATAATGGAGAATATATTTTTGATAAATTTTTCAGATTGTCTGACTGTACTCGGTTATATCTACTGAGCAAGTAATTGCACCAGTAATTAGGAGTTTCTTTGATAGTTTTTACTTTTTTTCTTTAGTTTTATTCATTACTTAATTAAAGTAGAAAAGCATGACTGCGATTAATAAATCATTTAACATTTGTAAAATATATTCGTTTACTTTCTGTAATTAATGAAAATAAACTCCGAGACCGCAATATTACACGCTCATCTGTTTAGTAACTTTATTAATTCACTTACAAGAATTTATTTGTGTTTATAAATTCTTTCAATATAAAGTAATTATTCTGTAGTTACAACTAAAAGTTATAAATTACAATTGAGTTCGCAGTTGTCAGAAAGATAAGGGAAAGAAAGAATCAGGTAAAAAAAAAGAATAAAACGAGAAATCGTCAATCAAGCTTACGTGCCCAAGCTTGTCCTTCTCCACCTTTGATTTTTTTTTTTTTTTTTTTTTTACTTCCTCGACGTCGGTAAAGGCCTTGAATTATTCAATCGGTGCGCTAACTTTCTCTCCAGCATCCCTCGAGATTTCTGCAGAGAAGTCCGCATTTGGGTCAGCTCTGCTTTTAATTGGCAGCGCCCACTGAATAAGCTTTAGTGCGAGAGAGGACAATTTCATTGTTCATTCTCTCTCTTTCTTTTTTTTTTTATTTTCCCTGGAGAATAGTATATACGCATAGGTCGCATTTAAAAAAAAAAAGGTTCTTGTATACGAAGTGAAAGCTCAGAGTAAAAAGAAGTTAATTAAACTTACGAATTACAATCGGATAAAAAAAAGAATTTTAAAACGTTGAAAAAGATTTAGATAATCGTGTTGTTGATTCGATCAGTTTAAAAATAAGATTTGTAATTTTAAAAAAGTTTGGAAATATCGCTATTTGTAGTTATATAAATAAAAACCTAATTTTCTTTTTTTTTTATTACAATTTAATCTGATGAAGTAAATAATTCATTACCTGCTATGTAAAGTAAGAGAAGTTAAGAAACTTTAATACATTCGTCTTGCCACTGTCCGCACTTTATTAATAAATATGTACAGTAGAAAGCGGCATAAAAAGAAGAAGAAAAAAAAATGAAGTGAATGAGAGTTTAACTTTTTACGTCAACTAACTGCATTGTACGAGAAAAGTTCAGGTAAACAGTGTACAAGTTTTCTTTTCAGTGGGTGTATCTTTCACTCTTTTCAAAAAGTTTATCTCTTTTACTGTCAGTTTCCGTTTTGTTACTCTCCCTCACTCGATCATGTTTTTTTTTTCCTGCTTTTTTTTTTCTTATTCTCCTCTTTTTAAACTATACTTTGACACCGAAAAATTATGATTGGCATATTTGAGTATTCAAATATCGTTACTGATCATATATCACATTTTTATTTTAAAATAGATGATTTCAAGAGTATAAAATAAATATACATTATTATTGAGTAAGTTTAAACGTTTGTAAATTTATTTAATCTTTTCTATTTTAAATATTGACAATGATATTTTCCATAACCATAAGAAAGTCAAAGGAATCAACTTTAACTTTCCCTGTATACCAAGCACAAAATAAACAAAGAAAAAAAAATCAAGTGATCGGGTATCAAAGTAGCAGTTGAGTTTGTAGTAGGGTGGCGGGGGATAGAAATACCGTAGGACAGCTTACTTTATTTTCTCTACCAGCAGCAACTCTTACGCGAGAGCAAACGACAAAAAGAGCCAGCTACGACGACGTTGTACCTATACGTAGGTATATAAGGTCTTTTACCGTAACCCAGTCAACTTACGTTTTATCAGCTCGTTTACAAGAGCTTTTGACGTGGAAAAAGTGCCTCACTTCAGACTCTCTGGGCTCCCTTGAATATTTAACAATAAAAGTTTGTTTTTTTTTCGAGTATCGGGCTCTTGTAGTTTTTTGAACTTTTGCTGCTTTTATGAGTTTAGCACGCTTGTATGAGCACTTGCACTTTTCCTCCTTTTTTAAAATTTTTTTAATTTTATGTAAAATTAAAAAAAAATTTTAAGTTCAGAATTAATTAATTATATTAAAATATACCTATAATTAAAATCAATTTTTTTGCAATTCTATAATAACATTATCTTCTAGAGACAAAATTTAACAAAAAATACACAAACTCACAAATTCTGATCATCCATAGAGTAATATAGATAACTTATTCAACCGAATGCAAGCAAAACATCGAAATACAACGTCGTGTCTTGACAAAAAACAGACCACCACATCTAATTTAATCCAAAGGACAAAACAGCAGCCGCAAATACCTACCCTTCTACTATATACGACTCGAGTCGTCGTCGTCGTCGTCATTCAATCCTCCCCCTCCCCCTCCTCTGTCTCATTTATGCGTTGCTCGTATGCGCAGCCAACCCTCGAGAGCCGTGGTCGTCTCTCCGTTTTTTTTTCCCGAGCTTTTCGTTAGCCGATCAATTTCACAAGAGCCTCCTTCCTATACTATCCCCAAAACTGATAGTTGAGATAGACGAGCAGGAGGCAAGCGGGTTTCTAGCATCGCTTGTTTCGGAATAAGCAGATAGTCCAGAGTGGAAGACGAGGAAGGAGAGAAGGGATAGGGGGCCCACGTTGATCGCGTCTCCTGAATAGAAAGCAGTCTCCATTCTCTCCGGCGCCAACGGCCCGCGGCGCATAAAAATGTTATCCGCTTGCTCGTGCGCGAGCGCGACAAATGCATTCGTCCTGTTTCACGTATATGTATGTGTATGTGTATATATATTTTTTCTCTTTTGCCGTTTCCACTCGAGCCTGCCTGTTTCGCTTTAGGAGCTGAGAGAAGCTTACTCTCCGGGCCGGAAAATGCTGTGTTTGCGGGCTCTCTCTCTCTCTCTCTCTCTCTTTCTCTCGTCGCCTTTTCTAGAGTAAAAGAGAACGCGTCACCTCTACTTCGTGTTTATGAATTTTATTTGTCGAATTTTGTTTTGCTGCTAAAGTGGATTTCAGTTTCAATCTTGTTTTTCAGTTTATTGTGAAAATTGCTTGTACGCTATTTTTTTTTTTTTTTGAGGAAATAAGTGCGAAGACAGAAATATTTTTGGGTTAAACAAGACTTCTTGTCTAGTATTTTGTTATTGATTAAGAAATTTTTCAAAATATATGTAAAATTATTTGTGAAATATAAATCACTATTACTTTTTTAATAAAAATTAATTTATACTTTGAATTTTTAAATAACGTCATGAATGCCAAATTTTAATATCTGTCTTAAAATTTAATTATTTAATTAATATTTAAATGGAGTTCGTATAATATGCATTTGATCTGTAATTTATTCAATTTGACGTCTGAAAAGGAAAGGGAAACAATTCGAACGAGAGATGTGAGGGACAAAGTTAGGGTTTGTGACGAAAGCTCTTTCTCCAAGGTAAAGAGGGGGATTGGCGGTATGAGTGAAAAATTCGAGGGTGAAATGAGAAAACGAGAGAATGAAAGTTGATGAGCGAAGGAAGAATGAAAGTTTTTTTTTTTATAGCGGCCATTATAACCCAAACTAGCACCTTATTTCCAAATTAACATTTTTATCGATCTTACTGTAACAAGTCATGGCATTTTTTTTTTCAAGGGGGTTGATGCTGTTTTACACGTTTTGTCTGATTATTCAGCCTTTTACTACTTAATAATAAAACAGAAAGAAATAGAATACATCAAATTTTATGCATACAAAATTTTCAACTTCTGAAAGTCTATTTTAATCGTATAAATGAATAACAAATATTTCAATAAAATTGAAGCAAGAATTTTTTATTTTATAAAAACTTTTATAATTTCTAATCATTTTCATCACTAACATCTGATCTAAAGCATAACCTCTTTCTCTCCTTCTCTCTTCATCATCCCATCCACATTTACTCTATAGCTATGATGTCCAATTTTCCGACTTTCTCTTCTCCCTCTTGGATTTTAGGCTTCGTATTCCACGGACGACCGGTGATAAGGGGGAAAGGAAGGGGGGGGGGGGGAGCTTACTTTTTCTTCGGTTCGTAAAGCTCACGGGATTATGACGAAGAGTCCGAATCGCATTACGTGAGGGAGGAGAGAGAAAAAGAGAGAGAGAGAAATTGGTATATACTGGTTTTGTGGGGAAGGATGAGACAACGTTGGCAGACCGAGACGGTCTGTAAGTAGGAGATTTGAAATGTCATTAAATTCTCACGGCATCGCTTTTGCTTTTTCCATGCCGAGTGATTTTTAGACCTTAGAATTTTATTCTTTTTATTTTTCTTTTTTTTTGTTATTTTTATCTTGTTGAATTTTGTTACTTTTGGCTTACTTGATACTCTGTGATCCAATTTAAGTGTTAAAAACGATTTAATGAATTACGTGAAACATTCTAATATTTTATTATTATAGATATTTCGATGTAATTACAGATATTTATTCACAAATATCTCCATTTATTTAAAACAGTTGCTTCCTTCATTAAATACTTTTAAATTTTGCTTTTACGTTTTATAAAAAGTAAAATCCAAATTTAACTTTCAGTTGATAACTCTGTAATTTTCGTAGCTATAAATTATTAATAATTACTAGAATGGTAATAAAAATCTGATAAAGCTTTTTCCAATCTAAAAATCATATGTCTCAATTAGTCACGCTATTTCGTAATAAAAGGAATTTAATTTTGACATTATCTATCATCAATATATCATCAGTTCAAAACTTCTGACATTTTTAATTATAAAGCATTGCTGCTTTGGATTTTTATCTATCAGCTTTTTAATTTCAAACTTCAAACTAAAAATACAATATTTTTATTTAAACAATTTTTATTGATCACTAATACATATTTTTCTTAAATAAAAAAAAATTGATAGTTTCTTATCCAAAAAAAAATGTATACTTCAATAAAGTTCCTACAAGTTATACTAGTAGTTCACAAGCAGTTCATCTTTGAATTCAATGAATGGAAAAATTGCAAAAGCGCGCAAACGCACAAACGCATGGGAAATGGAAGAAAAAAAGGGTAGAGACGCGGCAAACTGAAATAGTGATTTTTTCGTTTCACATGGTAGAAGTCCAAGAAAATATCATTTTTTTTCCCTTTCCCTTTCTCCACTTATTCTTCTTCTTTCGATTCCATCTATATGACACATCGGTATATCTCCCACTTGCACGTTGGTACCAATTTAAACCATCTTTTCCTTGTTGCCGTTGCTACTACAAGCTATTCCCTTTTTCGCAGAGTCACTTCGAACATATAGTAGCATTCAATATTCAGGTAACTTTACCAATTTATCAATAGATACTCGTTGTATTCGATTCTTTGTCTCCTTCTTTGACTTATATATACTTTATACTTCCTGTGAATCCTATTGTATATGCAAAGACGTCCGAGACGTTCTTGTAGCCTCTATACATGAGAATTGAAAATTTTAAAGGGTTTGCACGAAAGCGACAAAGCGAGTGAGTAAGAGAGAGGGAGAAAGAGCTTGGGACATTTATAGAATTTCGAACACGTATCAAAGTTTTGGATCGCGTAATTGAAAAGTTAAGCGCTAGCGCGCGCGCGGGGATTTTGTTCCTCGACGTTCTCAACTCTGTGAGTGAAAATCAAGCGTGGGGGTGTCATGGTTTTGTATGTGTATGTATATGTGGGTGGCAATAGACTTTTGGGAAATGGCTTTTGATATACATTTTAAATAAATCATAACAATCTAGGTAATTTTAAAAGTTTTAATAAGAAATTTAAGTTTCATTATTTTTTTTTTTTTTGATGAAACAAAGTTAATTCTCGTTACAATAATGTTTACAATTATTTTAATTTATTACATCAGAGCTAAAATAAATAATGCTATACCCCTATTGACTTTATTGAATAATAATCATCTTCTTCTTTTTATTACACCTTACACCCCTTGTTCTTTCTCTAACGATGTCATTGTAAAAATATCCGCAGTATCTTATTACAGCGTCTTCATTGACGTTAAAGGTGGTATATATAATAGGCAAAGTGCGGTGATTCAATACAAAGGCAATTTGACACGTAGGTGACTATAGAGAAGGAGTGAGCGAGTGAATGAGTGAGTGAGTGAGTGAGCAAGGGAGTGTCAAGGACTTTAGAGTGTTGATACTTGCGCCATCAGACGAGTTGTTATATTATAGGCATCTGTATTTATATCCGCTACTTCATATCCCGTTATCCTATCATATATATATAATAGAAGAGTAAATGCTTTATAAGCTATAGTATCATGTTTTTGGATCGATGTTGATGTATAAAAAATTTAACATAATTAATTATATTAAAAATTATTTTTGTTTAATAAAATTTATTTATATAAAACATGAATATTCTCTTACAATCATTTCCATAAAAAATATATATATCTTCAGTTGCATGAATAAAAATCTCATTATATATTTTCCTTTTTTTTTACCATATTCATATGCAGCAGACTCATAAAAAAGAACCCCTAGCTGCAATTCACTTTAATTTACAAATCATCTTTATTCGTAGCTCTAACTTCTTGTTCTTTCCTAATTTTTTTTTCCATTTACTAAAGCTAGTATTATTACCATATCACCTATACGTATTCACTTTTTATATAAAATATCATCTTCTAATTTATAACCCATCACACAATTAAAAATATACAATCCTAAATCTATAAAAATAATACTTTACAAAAATAAAAATTCAAAACCAAATCTCAAAACACACACACACACACATAATTCTCTCTTTCTATCTTTTCGGTCAAAAGACGTTATTTGTCAACTCCAAGAACCTCAAGAGAGAAATTTAGTTTTGACTTCCTCTTATATACATCTCCAGATCCAGTACAGTAGAAGTACAAGCATCCCCATGTGTTAACCTAGACAAAGATTTCCCTAGCCCTCGTTCGAACATACAATACGCAGCAGTAGCTAGCAGGAGGAGGAGAATGAACAGTGTGTGTGTGTATGTCTTGACGGTAGCTATACGGTGGCAGCGTGTTAACTATTTATCATGCATAGAAGTTTCCCGACGTGCGCCCAGCTTTCTCTCTCTCTCTCTCTCTCTCTCTCTCTCTCTCTCTCTCTCGCTCACTTACTCTCACTCTTGCACTCACCTTCAGCTTTAGACACGCCAAGCACTGCGGCTGACAGATGTCTGATACGCATACACATACACAAATAACACAGGTATATTAACACATGCGTATGTATATAGAAGCACCTGTATGTATACCATACACTTATTCGATGCATCAGTGTACAAAATTGTGTATGTATGTATGTATGTATGTATGTATGCAGGTGTGCCTTCGTGTATAGCGAAACATACAGACACGTACGAGAGTTAAGGCGGAAAGCATAGAGTTTCCAAAGCTGTGCTAGAGAGAGAGAGAGAGAGAGAGAGAGAGAGAGAGAGAGAGAGAGAGAGAGAGAGAAAGAGAGAAAGAGAGAGGGGGGGGGGGGTAAGGAGGAAAGGCTTGGGAGAATCGGGAGAAATGTGGGCCTACCTATTCCTGAGTAACAGCAAGGAAGGCAAGATATCAGGGAAAAGGGGTGAAAGGGGGAGAGAAAGGGGAGGGTAACTATATTCTTGCTGTTGGATTAAATTTGCGAGTGTGTCGTGCGCCATGAATATGGAAAGCCTCGTTACTATAGACCTCTTTCGTCTCTCTCTCTCTCTCTCTCTCTCTCTCTCTCTCTCTCTCTTTCCCTTCGCGGTTCTTGGTTTTCCTCGCGCGAGAAATCGAGGGTGGCTAAGGCTATATTATGCTCTTGCATCACTCTCTCTCTCTCTCTCTTTGTATCTACCTTGTGATGTGAGATTTTCTCTCTCTTACTCTCTTGGGTACGACCATGGTTGAGTATATACGACGATGTTGGTTTTATCGTTTAACGTTGGTGAATACTGTTGGAAATTTTAGAAATTTGTTGAATAGAGGATATCGATCAAGTGTTGATGTACTGTTTGTGTGATTTTTTTTTTTAAAAGAAAGTTTGAGTTTTTTGAAATTTTATATTAAGTTGAATGCTGTTGTGGTTATGATTGATTAAGATGTTTTAAAATTATTGAATTATAAATAGATAAAAAATTGTTTCAAGATATATTTACATATTTTTTTAAACTTTATTTAATATTAACAGATATTTTTATCAACTATTAAAATAATAATTTACATTTAATAAATATATTTGATGACAATCAAAAGTGTTAACCTGTAAATAATACAAAAATTGTGTCAATGAAAACTCTACCTATTTTCCTCATTGTTGAAGAATTGTTAGCTGAAAAGATGATACAACAAATTTTGAACTTGCATTATAAACTTAAAAATAGTTTTATGATTTCGAAAATATAATAATTTATAATATTAAATGTAACATACCATGTCTAGGAGTTGCGTAAATGTATATCATGAACAATACTAACAATTTAAATAAAATTACTCGAGAAAACATGATTTTTATAAAATTTTAAAGTTACTTATTCTTTTGTTATTTGTAGAATGATGATAATTTGGTTACAAGATCGTATGTACGTGATAATTTTATAAATGAACGTGTGATAGCGCAAGTGTTTTTACATGTTCCAAATTGGAAGTTGGGAGAAATAAAAATCGCTTATCTATAAGAAATTCCAATAATATGACAGCAATATAAATTTTTAAGAAAGACATATTGCTTGAATTTTAGTCCGAATAAGCTTTTAGCTAGAGAAATGATTTGCTTATAAAACATATTTTTTTTTTATCTTTTATTCTCACGTTAACTTAATCAATGATTAAAACGTAAAATGTTAAAATTAAATCTAGAACAAGAAAACGGCATGACGTTAGTTTAGAATGATTTTAATTCAAGATTGCTTGAGTTTCTAGTTTTTTTTTTAAAGGCATCACCTGCCAGCTGGTCATATAAATTGGCCGTTTAGCAGAAAATATTAATCTTCAAGAACTTCAGCTTTAAGGCAGGGTACGCGATTCGTCAATCATTCCTTGGGAGGCTTAACTGATCCTTTTTCTTTACCCTACCTCGTCTAGTTTTCTTTCTATTTTTTTCATTTAGCTTGTCAAGATGAGCTTTTAATTTTAGCGATAAAAGGATTTTCAGAGGTTTGAGGAAAGTGATATTGCTTTCTTAGTTACTTTTTTTATAATTATCAAACTTTTGAAAAAGATCCAAATTTTTTTGTTTCAGTAAAAGTTGGTGTGTAATCATGATTTTTTTGATTAACTAAATGTTTACAATTTTAAAATTTATAGAAATTTTTCAATTTTAAAATAAATATATGAATATTATATTCGATTCTCAATTTTGCAACCAAATAAGAATAAACATAATATTCAAATATTTTTTTTTTTTTTTATCAAGACTTGGCACTTTACATAAATGTGCACTTGGCAGTTAAGGTGATTGAAACGCGTACGCTGTAGTATAAATTGCACGACGCGAGTGGCAACTTTAACTGCATAAAAGAAATGTCGAGGCCGCAATAAAAGCTTCCTCCCCCGTAAAGTGAGCTTTTATTTCTCAAAGTCGACGAAGTGGTCCGGGGAAGGACTCAATGATTTTCTTCCTTTTATTTTCTTTTTGCCTTTTTTTTTATTTTTTTACCTTTTCTTTTCGATATCCGAGAAATATATATATCAGTATGGATATTTTTATTTTCAAAATAAAAATTATTAAAAATCCAAAAAAAAAATGAAGATTCTAAGCTTTCAAGCTTAAAATATCAATTTTCAAAGTTTTTAATGATTAGTCATCAAATAAATCTTAATATGTCTATCACATGCAACTTTAAAAATTGCCAAACATATAATATCAAATACTCAAACATCTGTTATTTACCAATATTTTTTCACGAGTAAAAGAGAAGCAAGCAGAGAAAAAAAAAGGTTGAAGAGAAACAAAGAGAATGAGAAGTTAAAAAAAAAGAGATAGATATATGCTTAGGTTGTCTGAGCCAGCTATAAGGGTGAATAACTTACCCATCGTAAGTCTGACCCTTGGATGTTCCAAACACAACCAACCAAGCTTCCAAGCACGAACGCTTTAAGATCGCAGCAACTTTTTAACCTCGATGGCAACGGACCTACCCCTCAGACTTGGGGGGTGCATTTTTAAACGTGCACGCGTTAGAATCCCACCACCACTACTACTACCATCACCAACATCTTCCTCTTTACCCTCTCTGTCTGTGTTTATATCCACAAAAAGAAATAAAAAGGGGGAGAAAGGACAGTCGTGAGGTAAAGAGAGATCGAGTGTGTATTTCTCATTTTTTTTTTTAGAAAGGGACTGACTATCTTGGAAAAAAGACACGATCCATACACCCACATTATCATATTAATGGAAAGTTAACAGATATAATTGTTCGTGTGGATGCATAAGAAAATAATGATAATGATGATGAATATTTTTGTGCTCGTAAGTTTGTTTTTTGGACTTTTAAACGAAATATTATCTTTATAGAAAGAAAAATATCATTTTATTGTTTTTATTAAATTTCTTGTAAAGTTAATATTTAATTATTATTAAATTAAATTTTTTACAAAAAGAAAAATTAAAAACAAAAGAAAATAAAAATAAAAGAGCTCCATTTATATTTTAACAAAAGGATCGGTACTTTTTTCAAAAAAAAAAAAAAAAATGTGGTGAACGAGAAACACATCTAGACAGGACCTTCAGCATCTCAAGCATTTTTTTCGGATAGCTGCTCAACGACAATATCACCATCGCCTTAAGTCGTATAGCTCTTGAGAAGATACTCCATCAAAAGGCAAGAGGGACAAGAAGAAGAAGAAGAAGAAGCGCGTGGTGGTTTTCATGCCTCCTCCTTCTTTTACTTCTTCTTCTTTATATATATTTGAGGAGCAGAATAGAAGGAGAGATTCTCTTCTTAAGGAGGCCGTCGAGGACCGATAAGGAGCTTTCCGTTTAGCCCTTTGCCATTATGACATCAAAATATTGGTTTTACTTTGCTATAAAAATCAATTTTTTTTTTTTTTTTTTTTTTTTTACTAATCAATCATTAAATTTGTTTACTTAACTAAACCTTCTTAAATGTTGTTATCTTGAATTTAATTATATCTTTATTGTAATAAAAATAAACATGACTTTAATATACAAAAGAAATTATTTTAGTTTTCATACAAATTAAACGCCACGTCTAATAACTTTATAATAAATCATAATTAAATTAAAAGTAATTCCCAGTCACACGTTAGTGTTATTTACTTTTACTACAAAACAACAAGATAATTATCAAAGAGCTGCATAAAAAAATTGAACTAGCATTAAAGCAGTTAAAAGTTAGCAAGTTAGAAAATGCGATGAGGCGTGTAAAATAAAAAAAAAAATGTGGTTATCGAGCTTGATCTGCGACTGCGACACCCTGTGAGATTCGTTCGCTCTCTCGTTCTTCTTGAACTTCACTCAGAAACTCAAGAAACAAGTTAACCGAGCATTTATCAACTTTAGAGTGCTTGAATGAGTTAATCGATCTCCGATCATTTACACTTACCAAGTAATGTGACATCTCACAAAAAATAATCATTTAAATTACCAATAATTTAAAAAAAATATCAATAAGTTGCTACTACCTAATACCAAAAAGAAAAATGTAAACTTTGATTTGAACACCAAATTATCAAAGTGAATCAAAATAACCGAGAAGAGGCGTCAGTGCGGTGGTTATATTTCTGTATATAGAGCCAACGTTGCGTTTTGCGGTAGAGTACAACTGTGTAGTAGAGCAAGAATAGAGAGTGAGTGAGAGAAAGTACAGGGTCTCTCAACAACGAGAAACGGTACAACCGCGTGTATATAGGTTGGCGAGAGAGAGAGAGAGAGAGAGAGAGAGAGAGAGAGAGAGAGAGAGAGAGAGAACAGCGTCGGCTGTGAGAGCGAGGGACCGCAGTTGGTTTTGGGCTCTCGAGGTCCATTGTCTGCGGCGATGGTAGTGGTGATGGTAGTGGTGATGGTAAAGGTGGCTGCTACTGCTGTTACTTCCCCTTTACCAAGTATTGTTCTCCCGCGGACTTTCGGACGAACACCGCTTGCTCTTCCCTCCTCCTCCTCCAACTTCACCTCCTCCTGCACCTGGGACTACTACTACAACTACTGCCTCGATACGCAAAACCTCCCTCGAGGGCACTTCGTTTCTGGCTCGTCCGCGCTTGGCCGCTTGGCTGACTGGCGTGTCGAAGGGTCGAGTTAAAGGTAGTATGTATATATGTATATGTGTATGTGTGTATCTATATGTGTGTATGTGCTGTGCGCGAGAGAAAGAATTTATTGCCTGCTGTCCTTCCGCTACGTAGCCGACTGAAGTTTAATGTATAGCCGGCTATTGTGACTGTCTCTGTATGCGTATATGTATACGTACGTATGTATGTGAGAGGGAGAGAGAGAGTGCCGGTATCGGCAGACGATAATTCTACCATAACGAGCCTGATGCCTCGAGATTAATTCTCGCGCAAGGCCACGAGAGAGAGAGAGAGAGAGAGGTACGTTGGGAGAGAAAAAGAGAGAGAGATGCTCTAACACTCGAATGGGGTGATATACGACGAGGGAGAGAGAAAGAAAGAGTTGCTGAAGAGGGCAATGGCTCTTCTGCCTACACTCAACCTCTTTTTACTTCTCTTTCTTCTTCTCCTCTCATACCCCCTCCCCCACCCCCCTTCCTACTCTTCTATGTGCTCTACGTAATACGAGAGTCGGAAATCAAAATTATTTATCACCGGCTTGTTACGCCTCGACCCTACGTCCTTCCTTTTGTAACTCTTCTTTTTTCTTTTTTTTTTTTTTACAAGTTTTGTAAATAAAACAGGATGAGAAGAGAGATTTGACTTTGCTTTTTGGTGAAACGGTATAATTTTTTTTTGTTCTTTTTTTTTTAGTCGTAAATATAAAACAGCTGGAATATATTATTTCTAAATAAATTTCAAAATTTAAATTGTTAAATTGAAGAAAAAAAAAATTTGTATTACAATATTACATACAATCTATTGACTTTCTTTTTTTTATTGATTTAATCGTTATCTCTTTTTTACTTATCTTATTCACTGATTTCCATCTTGGTTCTCACATATACCCCTATATCTTATACATACGCAAAACATGTGGTTTATTCGGAGGCTTGTCCACATGTATAGACCACAATAGTCATCGGAGGTTTAAGCCGTTACGGGTTTCCCAAGAGAGAAAAGTGTTCCATAGAACAGGTAACAGTTCGACCAAACGAAGTTTAAGAGAGAGAGAGGGAGAGGATGAGGATGGGAAAGATAATAAACATGCAGCAAAGCTTCATACGAGAGTTTATATGCTACATCCACCCTCTATATATGTGTATAGAAGTTCTCCACCGCGAAACGACATCCCACGGGTGTACCTTTGGGTCCAGTTCTCCTTTACACACATATCTACTATGAAAGTTTTGACTATCAAATCACGTCGTAACCTTTTGTTTGTCATTTATGCTTCAAAAAATTTATGATATGTGGATTGCTTTTAAGGTTATCAAATTTTTAATGTTTATGGGTTTGTAACAAAAAAATTCTACAAGTATTCATTGATTTATTATATTGAGTATAATATAAAATGATTTACATAAAGTTATAGAATTAATTTTATTTTTTTTATAATTGTGTCATTGAATATAAATGCTTTATACAGGCATTCTATTGTTGTACAAGACAGGATTCTTTATGACGGTAATTTTATTTTTACAAATAAGTAGAATCTTTCGATTTCTTCTAGCTAAACTAGCCTTATGTACGACAATTTCGCAACCAAGTATAATCAGACTCATCAAAATACCACAAATCAAGATAAAAATTATGGTAACAATACTGTTTAAATCTACAGGATTATATTTGTTTTCAGGAGTATTTACTTTTCCTAATTTTTGTTTACGGATACGATTTAAGATACCTGAATCTTGTAACTTGAGTAGGCTGTAAAATTGAATTACAAAACGATTTTATTTTAATTATTAATTTAAATATAATATCTATTGATTACAATCAATAACTTACTAATAGTCTATCAAGCCTTTATATTCACTTCGTTTTTTCATCGGCACAGCAAGACTGTCAACTCTTCCTGTATCAATTGAAATGACATTGCAAGGAATACGACTACTGATCATATTTTTTAAAGCACTACTCCAGTATAAGGCTACTTTTCCTTCGCAAACCTAGTAATACAGCAGATTCATTTAATTTAACTAAATAATTTCTTTTCAAATTTTTATATCAGTACTTACTTGAATAAAGCCTTCATATGTTGACTTAGGAAGAAAATCAGGTTCAGGCATTAATGTCATTAATTTTCTCATAACTGTATCTGTTGAAGTCTGCAATAATTCGTTAATAATTTTTATATAAATCAACTCTAATAAATTTAAAAAATGCACTGAACAACAATAGGTAATAACATCACCTTAATATATTCAAAGTATGCAGATTCTTTACGAGTAATAATTTTATAGGATCCATCCTCAGCTAATCCCTCTATACTATGAAATGGCAGACTTGGCGTAGTGATAGTAAGATAACTTATTAAACAAGCCGAATAGACAGCATAAATAATCAAAGCTTTAAGACATAATGAGAAGTAGGCTATTCTGATCGATGATGCTTTAGGAATCTCTTTAAAGAATAAATTATTATCTTGTAAGTAATAATAAGAAAATTTATAATGACAGACAGAATTGAAACTGAATGTACTTGAAAATAATTCCATTTTTTTGTATACCTGGTAAGCCTTGTTGTAAAATTAAACCCCATACTTGTAGATGATCTTCAGAAATGTGATCAGGAAGTAAAGGTTTCTCTTCGATTTTCATTCTTATGATCATAATTGTAATGACTGAGAATACGTACATTATATTTATAGAAATCCACACGTCAATACTGAACACCTAATTACATTATTATAAAAATATTATTATAAAATTATAATTATTGATGAATAATAATAATAATGTCTTACGTTAAAATAAGCAGTCCAATTTAAAGTTGAACCTTGAGGTTGATTGACATATAAATGATTACGAGTTAACATTACTGGAAACGAAAAGTCAACTACATCCAGACGTTCATTAGTCATACTAAATTCCGCTATACTAAATTCAACTTCATCTCGTACTAGTCGACCAATTGCTCCTGACCATTCACCTTGATCAGGTTTTAAAATTCCAAAATATTCTTCTTTATGGGTTACCAAGTAGGTGAAATTTAAAGATTTGCTAAGTTCCAGAAATACCGTGGCGATAAAACCTATTGTATCTCTACGCGATTGTCTAACTGATGATATTAAATCCTAAAATAAAATACAATTAGTTGATTAGAATTAGTACAGCAAACAATTAGTAATTTAAAAAAAAAAATTTACCTCAACTTCAACTACTGGTATTTTTTTGCTTTCAAGATTGTATCTTCTTTCATACAAACTCCCCTCGGTATTAAGTTTCAATCCATATTCTGGATTCCAAGAGGCTAATTTATAGATTCTTATCTCATTTTTATGTATCGAATACCATTCATAAATAATAGGATCATTTTGACATTTGACTACCATCTCAGTATTGTAAGCAACATTAAATATATTATCTGATGGTTGGTAACACATACTGCTAATCTCACCTTCAAAAAGAACAATCCAAACAGCATAAGACATGTCAAAATTAATTGTCATTTGCTGAAATTCTTCAAGCATTTGATTTGTAGATAGAAAAACAACGAATAAAGGTTTTACAATTTGATCTTGAAATATGTCAAAATATAGTGTTATGTCACTGGAATTAAGACATAATGATGATACAAATTTGTTTGAAAACTCACGTAGCATGTTATGTTTTAATGTTGTTGCTTCTAAATCTGCAATTAGAATGAAAAAGTTTTAATTTTTTTATGTATTGATATTTTTGTAGAAATGAAATTATTTAAAAATCATTATTTACTGTCTTGGTTACTGGAATAGACGATGAAAATACTTTCAGCACTGTAATAATATTGTAGATCCAGAATTAAAGATACCTTGGATCGGAAAATCATTTGAGTTGGTGTAGTAAATGCTCGAGTATACTGTGTAATTAATATTAATGAATAATACAAAATAATTGCATTGATCCCTAAATTCTTGATTTTTTTAGCCATTATCTTTCAAAGTACTTGTATCTTCTCGGTTCTAAGCTCAAATGGCAGTAAGGCTTAGTTTATTTATAACATATATAGTATGCCTGAATATACATTTAAATATAAGAGTTTTATTTCCGCATTTTTTTTTTTAAGGAATTCTAGAGCTTTTTTTGCTGATACAATATCTTTTTTTATATTTGCCTTCAATTGATCGCAAGAACGTTATGTATACAATCGACGAAATATTTGCTCGTTATATAGACACGATACAGGACGATAAAAAAAGAATTGCTATACATTGCAAAAAAAAAATTATTTAACATATAGACTTACTAGATTATTTAGTCAATTTTTTGTACATTGATCCGTAGGTATTGAAAAGAAAATCAATTTTTATATACTCTTTACCATAATCTAGTAAAAAATTGACACAAAAGTATTAACTTTAAAAATATAAATACAAAATTATTAGTTTCCTCTAGATATTATATAAAATTTTATAAAACAATTAAAAATTTATCGATATCAGTAAACATAAAGTGAAATAAGTAAAATAAAAAATACAAAGAAAGGATTTAAAGTGAAGAAAGAGAGAGAAAGAGAAAGAGCTGAGGATTATAAGAGCACGCGATAAATAACAAGCCAAGTCTAATGTTGCATGAATAGCGATAAGCTACCATATTTCGCTCACGCATTCGCGCATGAACTTCTTGCGCTTATAGCTGTATATATATATATATACACACACCTAAATACAAACTTTCCCATCCTATACACTTTAAATGGACTTGTCTTGGCAAGGTCGCTGTGGATATCAGGTGAATGCCATTCAAAACCGCGGCTTTAAATAAATAATAACTTTGTATCCGGCCGTACGATGGTGAATCCTTTCTATCTTTTTTTTTTATTATTTCTTTTTTTTTCTTCTTTGGTATTTGTTATCCTTGGAAGTGCCGTTAAGCTAGATATCGGCAATATAGTCTTGAAAAATATTTCTAAAGCTTCTTTTTTTTTTTTTTTTAAATTTTTATTTGAGCTTTATTTGTGTATACCCCATAAAAAGAAAATATACGACATACTTTTGAGCTACTATCCGAGGAATTTTTCAATAATAAAAGGAAAAGAAAAATAATATATAAAGGATATTGATTATTTCATGAAAACTAAAACTTTAACTCGTTGAAAAAATATTTTATTTACTCTTATTATTTAAAATTTACATAATAAAAGTTTAAACACATTGTGAAAAACTTTAACTATCCAGTTAGTAAATCCTCTGTTGACATTTTGTTACACGAGAATCCTTGTCTTTTTTTTTTTTTTTTTTTTGTTCTGACAGTGGTTTTGTCTTCTAACAGACAAATCGATTCCACGTGACGGGCAGTCAACAAATCTTGCAACTCCCTCACTGTCCTTAGATATATATATATATATATAGAAGCTTTTCTCACCCTTTACAAAGTCCAAGAGGATCGACATCAATCATATCAGCTTCAAATCCTCCTACCATTTTCCTTGTTACGATCTTGGAAACCCTATCCTTTTACTGCTTTGAGATCGTTGACACTATGAAATGGTCACAAAACTTCAAGTGGTTTGATATGATTTATAAGTCTGTTATTTAGGAAAGGAGACATAAACTATTTATTGTCCCTTTAAAAAAATCTCTAAATGAATTTTCTTTTTAGAATCTTAAGTGTTTTGAATTTTTATTAATTTTTGAATAATTTTTAATACAATTTAATTAACAATAAAATTCAATATAAACTACTAAATATAAAAAATAACGACAAATCAAAAAATACAAAAAAATAAAAACTTGTTTTTTCTAATTCATTAAAAAAAAAGTTAAAAAAAGTTATTGGTTTTTGCGGTCTCGACTTTCATTTAACGATCCCCTCTCCTGCATGCACGACTCCACAGACCAGAGGAAGATATAGAGGAAGAGAATGAGAGGCGCGTCGGATAATCTCCGCAGCGCGCGCATGGATTTGCATCAAAATGAAACTTTCATGGGCGTCCAAAATTAATGAATTTTAATAAGGCACACACATACACACAGAGCCTCTGTCTCGTCTTGTTAACTTGCAAGGTTATTCGTCCATCTAAATATATACAAACGCTTGCTAGTTCGTCTAACACTGATGTTAGTACACAAGAAATAATTCATATCACAATGATCATTTAACAAAACTATTATTTTATACGCTTATTTTACTATTTTATATATTTTAGTCACAAGCGAATCTCAAGTACATTTCCACCCAAACAACTTTGTGTTATCCAATAGTAAAAATCTTCAATTCCTTTTTTTTTGTCTTTGTCGCAGAAGAAAGCATATATATAAAACGACGATGACTGGGATACGCGAAAGTAGCAAAGCAGCAGCAGCATATCGAGCTTCTTTTTGGAGAAGAAAAGGGATAGCTATATCACGAAAAGTATGGATATAAGGTTTATAAGTCGGTAATTTAAGGACCGCGGCACGTACGCTTTACTCTACAGCTAGATCTTTTGCGGCGCCGGAATAAATCAAGCGTACTGCGCGTAGTATTTTCCTTCCTTCCTTCGCACCTTATAAAGTGCGGAAGAACGTTAGCCGTCCCCTTGACTATATATACAAAAACCCCTAGCAGTCTTTCATTCGCTATATGAGACTGTGTGTGTATGCCATATAGTGAGAGAACGCCTTAACGCGCACGCGTTTGCCGCTTTGGAATTTATGTAAATTTTCAAACGTTCTATACTGATGCTTCTGTACATGGAATAATAACGGCGTATTTTGTTTCGGGAAGGGAAAGGGGAGAGGGTTATGGAAAGTATAAGGTGTGATGATAGAGTCGTTTTTGAATTTTATTGCTGTTCGAATATTTATTTTTTTTTTTTTATATATTTGTTTGAGATTTATTTTTGAAGTTGTGCGATGGGTTTTTGATTTGATATAAAAATGATGTAGAATAAAATATTGTTACAATTATGGTTGTAATAAGAAATGCGTACATGTAAAGCTGTGATACTTTTCTATTAATTTAATTTTAATGATTCATGATTTATTTTACTTTTATGGCACAATTTTTAAATAAGTCTATCTTAAATTTTTATTTTGAATAATTTTGATAACCAGTTAAATAGTTTAAAAGTCCATCGAAGCAGAATATCTATTGCGTTGATTTGATTGGTTTGAGGTATCATCTCCATTATTAAAATATATATTTTCATATTCATATTGTTTGTATAAAGATTCATTTCTTGCTTTTTCACAATCTTCAAATTAATTATTCATGTCATTAAAAAAGAAAAAAAAAAGAAATTGTAAATTATATAAAAAGTGATTAAAGACTAACCGTTTAATAAAGATGATGTTACAGGAATAAGAGCTTTTATTTCTTCGTTTAGATTTTCAATTAGTTTGTTATAACGAGCTGTTATTTCAACTAAAATTTTAACATTTTCATTATGTAATTTATGTATTTTATCTTCAAGTTCTACATCATCAATTCTTTTCTGCCAAATTTCTGTGACCCACTTTATGTGATGCTGGCTCACACTTAATCTATATTCATATTTTTTTTCTAAATCTCTCAACTCAGTTTTATTTTTCATCAAAAACTGTAAAAAAAAGAAATCGTAAATTTTATTTTATTTAATTATTTTTTAATAACTTACCATTTTTTTTCTCATAATTTGATTCCTTAATTGTTGAAGATACCATGACCATGCATTTTTTAAAGCGTTTATTTCTTTCTGAGCTCCTTTTGCAAATCTTATTTTCTCTTCTTCAATGGTTTTGTTTATGCGAATCTCCCATTCATATGCTTTTTCTTGATATTCCTTTGTAAAGTTTTGTGATAGTTCGTAATATTTTTTGCATAAGTCTAGAGGGTTAGGAACTTGAACTTGAAGCTATTACATATTGATAATTAATAATTAATCAAAGTAGAGATTTAATGAACAAAATGTATTAATAGAACTTTAAAATGATAGAAAATTTATTATAGATGCGTAGAAAATTTCTTAAGATAAAAATGAGATTATCTCTCAAGCGAAGCGAATCGCTTCCCACGTGTTTTTAAAAGAATTTTTTTTCTAATGGCTAAGAAACATGCATTTTGAATACATGAGTTTTCAGCAAATTTGAAAATTATGTTAAACAATGTTTATTAATAAAATATTGTCTTATTATTTATTTAATAATTAATAATTTGCATACCTGTGCAAAAGTTACATTTATCAAAATAAATACCAATGCTGCTTTATACATGTTAATGCTATGAAAAACTTTAGTTTTCTAATAAAATATGACTAATTAACTTTGATTGTCTGAAATATTATTAATACTTTGAAGTTTTACTTAGGATATTTTTTTTGGCTTGTAATCTCAAGAAACACTGTCGTGTCTTTGACTCTGAAACTCATTAAATTAAAACAGTAAGAAATTTTTAATGCATTTAAAATCTTATTTGAACAAATGTTTATCGGTTACACATAAATTAAAAAGATCCAAGTAACAACTGTTATTTCTACGTCTTTACCTAAGTACCTTGCAATAGTTACAGTAATATCAGTTCATTATTATTATTTTTTTTTTATTTTTTCCTCAAATGAAAATTTTCTTAAGTACACTGGATTCTAATATTGATCATTTAAACTATTAAAACACTATTCCACGTATTTTTTTTTTTATCACATCAAATACTTATCATACATAAAATAGGGAAAAAAAAATACTTTATCTCAGTCGTCAGAATATATATTAGCACTACACTTGAGTACAACAATATCCCTGGAATTCAATGCCGCATTGCGCACGCGCAAGCTTTAGCAATGAGAGAAATCGCAAGCCTGGGTCCAGCGAAAGTATCGACCCCTTTTCTATCCCCCTCCCCTTCCTTTTACACACGTCCGTTCATCGAAAGCTAGTGCATTGAGCCTCATTTCCTGCATCCGTTCAGGGTCGCGTCTATTGTTTCCAGAGATGAATCGGTTTCACGTTGAAACGTCAACTTGATACTGTACTAGTTGTTCTTGTCAATGCTGTTGTTGTTGTTCTTGTCATTGGAGATATCTTGTAAAGTGCTGGTTTTTATTTTGATTAATTAGTCGAGTCGTTAACTGTTATTGGTTCTTGATAGACTTTCGAGTGCACTTAAAAAGACAATGTTTTTTTTTTTAAATACTTTGCCAAAAAGCATGTGCATTTGAAAGCTTAATATTGAATGATCAAAATAGTGGTTATACAAGATTTAAAAACAATTTTTATTCTATTAATTGAAAGTATTTATTTCAGAACTATTCAAACAATTTATTTTACAGAAATAAACAATAAATTTTTGTCTATAATAGAAAATTTATTACCTTTTAAGCAGAAGTAAATTGAACTTTCTCACGTGATGATGACAAAGCATCATTTATTCCTCTGATGTGGCTTCAAGGCTTTCGAATCAAAATTCCATTGTCAGTTTCACGGTAAATGAAGAGGGAGAGGAGGAGGAGTAAGAGGAGGGAGGTGGGTGATACAGGCTTTGGTAGTGTGGTCAAAGCGGCTACGGACATACAGAAGAGGCTTACGCTGTTGATTCGCCGCAGGCCAGTGAGATAATTTACCCTTTGATGCATATGTAATACGTTTGTTATTGAGTTTCCTATTTGACTCTCTCTCTCTCTCTCTCTCTCTCTCTCATCTGGTCTTCGGTAGCTTGAATAAGTCATAACGTTTCATTGCTATAATAGATAGATTATGGATACAGGAAGCTTTATTGAACATCCTTTTGTTAAAATTTATAAAAAATAAAATATTTTAAATGATATACCTACTCTATGATAAAATATATATATTTCCTAACTTATCTTAACAATGCTTTCACAGAGAATGCGCGCGCGCATTTTTACTCACGCCCCCTTTTTTAGTTGAACCACCACCCTCTCGATTTTCTAAAATACATTATTGAGGACGCCAGTTTATGCATATATATATAAGCTATACGATTCAGCAAGATAAATATAAATATTCTATTGATATTAAGGTCTACGTAGCAGTAGTGTTTACGATTTAAGTGCATCGTTGGCCATTGCCTAAGGCAATGGAAATGTGAGGCCTTGGATAAAGCTTGCGCGTCAAGTTTCCACCCTTAACTTGGGCTTGGGAGGTGGCTATCAATACTTGCCCGCCTACTCACTCTCTATTGGAGGCGATGTCTGACTGTACCTTGCCTTTTTCTACTGCATATCCTTTTTATAATGTTTGCTTATATGTATTGTGAAATATGAATCTTTTGTTTATTTATTATGAATTATTTGAAGCAATGTTGATTTAACAGATTTAATAATTGAATAAAATTTAAATATGGAATTCAATGTTATAAATTATTGTTATTTGAAAATTTAAAAGACAATAAGGATTAATTTTGGCTTGTTGAATTATATTTACCATGTAATATGAACAAAATGATGCTTAATATATTCTACATTAAATTAAATCCATTACCGATATTTAGTGAATTTAACAATATGCTATATATTTATATAATCCTCATTTCTCTGATTCTTTCTTTTTTCCTTTCTATTTCTATAACTTTCTCTTTTTTCAGTTATGTCGATATTATTTATTCGAAATAAATCGATGTTATTGGATTAATTAGTGTTCCAATTCGTATTGGCATTGTACAATCACCCAGATATTTTTTTTTTTTTATTTATTTGTTTCCTACCATCTCTTTCACCAAGCTGTTGATTTTCTCTTTCTCTTAAATTCGTAAGCTATATATCCTTGTCTATTGTACATATGCACTTGGTATATATACATGTTAGTGAGATTTCAACCGGCATTAGTGGTATTTACGATTTAAGCGCATTTGTGCCACCGACAAATGTGAGTTTAAATAAATCTGTTTTCGTTTTACTCCCTGCGGCTCTCACGTTCTATTCTGTAAAATGGTAAATATACTCCTCCAACACTGGGTTGACCTCTCAGTATTTTTTTTTACAAAGCTTTTGTACGTGGGATGGTTGATTGAATAGCTACTTTAGTGGAAAAAAATTTTGTTTATAAATAAGTTTTTAAGTCATGAACTAATTTTATAAGTATATTAAAATTAATGTAACAGATACTTTTTATTTAAAAATACGCGAACCGCTAATACCAGTTTAATATTTTAAAACTACGTTAATTTACATGAAATACTGTAAAAATGACTAAAAATAGTTCATTATATTGTATACAAGAAAATAAAAATAAAAAAAAAATAAATATTTTAAGTACTTTTTATCTCGTTTAATATCGCTACAAGCTACAGCTTGATGCTCTAATGCGTCCCCCCTAGCGGCATAAAAGTTTTTCTCCGGTAAGAGGATTACAATTGATAATAACACAATTTATAAAAGCTCGGCGTAATCGTCGAAGCGGTATTAACACCCACCAACCTCCTCTTGCTACCCTCCTCCCCTTGGAGCTTGCACGTCGCGCATCTGGAACGCGTTGTTGCTAATGCGCGCGAAAGTATCTATCAAAAATTTACGTCAACGGATTATTTTAAGCGCTGTGCCATGGGAACTAACTCTCTCTCTCTCTCTCTCTGCTTACCACAATAGCTTTTTCTCTTGCTTATTAATAATTTGCTGGTACCGGGGGAAAGGAAAGGGAGGGAGAGGATTTCCCTTATTAAGCGCGTTTTCGTTTTATCATCGCGATTGCGACTTTACAACGGGCTGTTATAAAATTAATTATCTCTTAATAACTACCTCTGTGGTTGCATCGAACAGTATTTAGCATAATCCCTTTTTCAGCGTTCACATCTTGAATACTATTCAGAATTTAATAATGCATAGATGTTATTTTTATTTCCTTTTCTGTAAATCGAGGCAATTTTTTACTTTTATAGATACTATTAAACTTGCTAATACTTTCATTTACAATGTAAATAGTAATATTTAATTAAATATATTGCTCGAATACTAGTTTGTTGTTTTATATTGATTTAGAGGAAACTTTACCATATCTCACCTGTATTGATCAACTTCTCCCTACTGACAAATTTCCTCTTAACTCGGGACGTGCGAGAGAGAGAGTAACGTTGGGGTTATTTGCTTCGAAACTTTGAAAGACTGGATTAAAAGTTAAATTTCCATAATTAATAGTTAAATCTCTTATAGAAAAGACATTGTTGTTCTTCATTCTTTTTTTTTTTTATTAAGCTAATTTATTCTAGGAGATTTATGTTATGAGGAATTACCTACTTTAAAACTAAAAATAAAGCAGCAATTAATTCTCAGAATTAATCGTAGCTGACGAAGACCAATGATCTGCGAATATTTCAAATATAATTTCATACTAAAATTTTAAATTATTATCATTATTTTAATTTCATTTTTCTTCATCACCAAATTAATTGAAGTCTTATGAAATTCTTTACAAGTATTCTCCAATACGATTTATCTTACACTATAAATGTTCAATCGATTCTCTTCGAACATCTTTCTCTTGCAAGCTCAGTCGGAATATCAAACGGGGTTCGAGCTTTTTATGTAGGATGGCGCCACAATGTGCTTTACTAGAGCATTCTCGGATAAGCTTGCAAGCACGAATTCTATCATCCGAGCTAAAAAGCCTCTGTAGTCGGTAAAGTGGAAAGCTTTTCGTTATCAACTCAACTGCAGATGCCTTTAATTACCGAGATAGTGCGCTGCTAGGATGTTTTGTTAAAAATTTTTTGTAATTGTTACTTATATCCAAAATAATTTTAAAAAATTTACTCATTTTAGTTATTGCTAATATTAATTTATGGTTATTACTAATAATAGTTCACGATAGAAATATAAAAATAAACTTTAATAATAAATTATCAAAGGTAAATCATAAGAACTATTACGATAAATAAAATCATGGTCACTATAATAACAAAAGTAACGGTTTACCTTCATTTTTATCTCGAGACTTTCGTTATCAAAAGCTTTATACACTTTACCCAAGATCATCGAAGACGAACTTTTTGACGTAGCAGTGAGGCTTATCATTGTTCAAATCGTCTAAACACTTACGCACTTGAGAAAGTCAGAGGCGTCAGTCACAAGCCTGAAATTAATTATCATTAAAATATCGAATACAACCGCAGACGCATATATGTATACACAGACATTGACACGCGCTTGGGTGAAGGAGAGCACCTGTACACGTGCCATTTACCAGTAATTATCAAACGGCGAGCTTTTGTTTGAGTTATCAGCTCCGCTGATCTGGCGAGCTATGCGTGCCATATATATAAACGAGAGAATAAAAGAGAAAGAGCTCGACAAGCACCCTCGTCTTTTACTCATTCCATTCTTTCTTTCTCTCTTTCTCTCGAGTTTTTGAATAATTTAACCGATCGATCTGCGTGCTTGCAATTTCCAGCCACGCTCAACTTTTTTCTTTTTTTTTTCGATTTTTAATTTTCGCTGTTTGTACTCGTTTCCCAAGCGCCTTCGGCAATACAATGTATTATACTTTTTCTTTTTATTTATTTATTTTTTTTAATTTTTTATTCTTTATATTTGTAGCTTTTTTATACACTTGATGCATTTGCTTGCTGTTTTCCATATTGTTAGAAACATGCGGTTTATTTATTCAAAGAGAACTAGTTTCGCGTTATTGCGTCATGCTGTATATATATAGATGCGATTATTTAAATGTAAATTATCAAAATGCATTTGCTTTATATATAATATTATGAATTTGTAGTGAATTGTTGATAAGTGCACTTTGAATTATTAGCTTTCATCATAGCATTAATATTACAGTAATAAAATAATACGTGTAATTGTTAATGTCTATCAAAATAGAACATTACTAATGTGTTTTTGTAAATTATTAAATTTTATTTAAAATATTATTTGTAAATCTATGATTACTATAATGCAAATTTATAATGGTATACGTACATCAAATCAAATACACAGTATACATTATATATCAAATCTTGTATTTTACTTGACAGTCTGTAATTAAAAAGTTCTTTTTATTAATAATTATAAGAATAACTCAAACGAGTATGTTGAAAAAAAAAAGAAATCGTTTTCTTTGTGCTAAAATTTTGCTTTATAATTTCCCTGCGCTACAATTACGAAACTTTATCATTAATTATGCATAATGACTGCAAAGAAGGATAGTATATACCTCTTTTCTCCACCTCCTCCTCCTCCTCCACCTCCAACTTTCTTAAAGAACATTCATTGCCAGGTGAAGCAAAGAAAACGGTGTCACATTATTCAAAGGAAAGTCAGGGATATCCTTTTTCGTAGATAGTAAAAAAAAAAGAAAAAAGAAAGCTTTTTGGCACACGGACATAAGCGTAGGCACTTTGGTGCAGATTTGAAAAAGTAAAATGCTAAAGCAAAGCTCGTATAGGAAGGTATTAGGAGAGGATAGAGAATTTAATATCAAAGTGCAACGCGATCCATGGCCACCGAGAGCTCATGTTGGACAGGATCGGTTTGCATCACACATATCCAGCTTCACTTTTGCCCTCGTTTTCTATTTTAGCGAATACGATCCTAAGAAAACTATTGTCTGAAGTCGTGTATATAGTGATGCATCTTCAAAATCTCTTGAGCTTTTTCATCTCTTTTATATACACAAGACTTTTTTTTATTAATAAATTATTTTTATCTTTTCAAAAATTAAATTAATTCGAAAGCTCAACATTTTCAAAAGCCACCCTAATCTAAATCAACAAATTAATTTAGAAATTAGTCTGAATTCACAAATGTCAAGCTGTTATATAAAGCAAACGCTAAATCAAAGTTACAAAACTCTTTAAAAGCCAGTAATAGCACACGTACAATCTAATACGCGATTAAACGTAGTAAATTAGCGACAAAACTTTCTTACTTCATCCTGTCTCCGTATAGCAAGTCGTCAAGAAAACGTAAAGTCATAATTGAGCCGCAAAGCTTATCGGTACTGTTCTACTGCACGATTCGTATACTAGTGTAAGATATGTAGAGCTTGCGTATATAGGAAGTAAAAAAAGCTTGTGGGATGTGTATACGTGCGTGTTTCACGCGACGATAACTTTGTCGTCGTCGTCGTCGTAGTTGTAAAGGGAGAAAAAATACGCCCTCTTTTGCTTTGCTGTATTTACTATTAATAACTTAAAAGAGCGTTGGTTAGATAGAAAGTAGGAGAGATATAAGCTATTACTCATAATTGTATAATTTACTTTCTTTTCTGTATCTTACTCTTTGCCGATTTTATTTTGCTTGGTGTCTTTTTTTATTCAATGATATTAAATATGTAAATATTCCTTTCATGGATTGATGATTGCAATTAATCTTTGAAAGGATGTGGTTTCTATTTATAGATATGAAGAAATTTTTTTTATAAAATATCATTTTGCTATAAACTTATATTTTCGTTATTTTTAATTTGTTATCATCATCCTTTAATAAAATTATCTTTAAAATATTGTAACGATGCTTATTATACATTTTGTTGTGGATTGCGAAAAGGTTTTATTAAAATGAAAAGTATTCAATTTAAAAAAATATATATATTTTAAAATAATATACGATATTCGGGTAATACATTCCATTATAAAATATAATGTTTTTACTGAAAATTTCACATTTACCTTTCTGAAATTTGATATAAATACGAAAATACTGAGATATAAAAAAAAAAAACAAAAAAATAATAATAAATAACTAACAAAATTTACAAATGAAATTTAATACAACAATAAGAAACACGAAACATTTATTTAACATATTTCAAATACGCCAAAAAAAAAAAACTTAATACCTCTATTTTTTTATCAAGCATAATAATATAATTTAATATCCACAACAACAAAAAAATCCTCATCCTTTATTATCATCCGAAATCATATCCAATCATCGTATAAGTCTGTATAATCACGTCCGCCAACAGGAGGAAAATTGAAAACGTAGCACGTGCAGTATACTCGTACACAAATCAAAATTACGAGTTAGTAGTAGTTGTAGTAAGGTATGTAGTAAGAGCACACAAGCCATTGCCACCATAAAAACCTCAATTCACACAGCCTCGACTCGAGAGTACAAAGATAGCCGAAAGGAATTGTCGTCGGTACCACTACTACCACCACCACCACCACATACGATATGGTGCCACGAAAGAAATCCGCGGCACGTGCGTCGAGCCCTTAATGTTCCGTCGCCAGATATGAGCCAAATAAATCCTCGAAACCGTTTAAGCGACAGTCTCTCTTTCTCTCTCTCTCTCTCTCTCTCTCTCTCTCTCTCTCTCTCTCTCTCTCTCCGTGGCTCCCACCGTACTCCCCCTCCCTCCCTCCCATAGCCTACGCGCGCAGGCAAGCGAACAACCACACTCTCTCTCTCTCTCTCTCTCTCTCTCTCTCTCTCTCTCTCTCTCTCTCTCTCCGTGGCTAACACCGTACTACCACTACCTACCTACCATAGGCTACGAGCTCAGGCAAGAGAACAACCACAAGGTGCTATGGAATGTCTGCTTGGCTTCGTAATGGCCTGCCGCAAACGCGTCCGCGTAGTGCTCACTTTATGAAAACGTAATGCGCCCACTGTGTCTTGTCTGTATGTGTGTATGTGTATGTTTTCTTCTTGCGAATTATGAAAGGAAAGAGAGAAAGAAAACGCTACGACTCTTTACTTCTTATTTTCCAGACACGCGCTTGTTTTCGTACTTGCAGACCTCTTTCTGGCAGATGTAACAGGGCTGCCTCGTATATATTGCTACTAAGCTTTTTCTTTTTTGCTGGAATGGTGAAGCTGAAAATTTGTAATATCTTTTTTTTGAGATGCAAAAAAATATAAATGAACTGAAAAACAAAATTAATTAAAATTACTTCTATACACAGTAAGTCTAATAACATTTACCGTTAACTGTAATGTTGGCGTTGTTTGAGAGTAAAAAAAAAAGGAAAACCCTCAAAGCGAATAAGAAAAAATAGCAAGTAAATGTTTAATGTTGAAAGGTCATGGATACATAACGGTTTGAGTACTGCATGGTTTGTGTAGCTATTTGCCATAGAACTGCGGTGTATATACAGTATAAGAGAGAAGTCGAGGAATGGAAAGGGTGGATAACTTGCCTCCTTATTTCCCAGCAGACCTGCAAGCTCTTGCAAGCTCCTTCCCCCCCCCCTTTTCCTCTTAACTCCTGTGTTCTTACCCTATTCTTTTGTTGCTCGCATGAGTCTCAACCATTTTCCCTTGTGCAGCAGTGTGGCTCACCTCGACCTCACTCTCTTTCTACCTCTATGATTTACAGCGAGCGATGTACATCTTATGCAAACTAATGATTTTTCCTTCCTCATTTTCCTCCGCTCTCACTTTGCGTGTATATTCTTGCTACTTGCTATTTTCTTTTTTTTTTCTTTTTTTGCCGACTCAAACATGCTTTTACACCTTAGTAGTAGGAATGTTTGTGTGGTGAGACTTGAATATAACTTGAATGATATATGCAAGTTTGCTTTTAGTTATTTGAAATATTTACATTTTTTTTTTAATTTTCATAGACTGTTTTAATATCTTGGATCGATATGTATTAAGGTGATGCTGTATACATATGTATGTAGAGCAAATAAAGTAAAAAAATTATTATTGTCTTATTTTGATGAACAAGCTGATATGCAATAGCAATCAGAAATATTTTAAAAGGCCAATTTTAAATTCTCTTTTGAGTATTAGCTTAAGCAAAATCACTGACTAGGCATCAGTGTATCATTATGATCAAAACGATTGCAAATGTTTGCTTAATTAGTATTCAATTAAATTCTATAGAGTAAGATGGAAATTCATCTTATTGGATAATTATTAATCTGATATAGGATATTCTTTGTTTAAATATTAAAAAAGTATTCGATTTAAATAATTTTTCTAATATGATAAAATAAATTAATTAAAATATTTGTCCACATAAGTGTCTGACCATATCCTGTTATTACTACTGAATATTAATGAGATCCTTTTTTTATATCACTAACATTTTTTTATTTTTCTGTTTCAGGTAAACTTTTTGCAACAATCTTTATACAATATCATTAGTGACGTGAGTAAATGTATTTTTGTTGACATATACATAAATTTTGAAGATATTAAAATATCAAATTTTTCTCGATAATTAAACGTAAAATATGTTAAATTCTCATTATTTTCGTTGTATTACATACTTTTTGTAATTTAAATTATACTCAAAATTTTACGTTTACAGTTATCGAAATTTAATACCTTCTATCTATAGTAAAGTAAATGCACAGTAGTGCACTAAAGCCCTTTTCGAGTTATATTCGAAACAGATACGCGCGTCTTCATATTCCTCGACGTATCGGGAGACCAAACGTATAGGATCATATTTCAATGTAGCTTTGTGCTTTGACCAAAGTAAAGCTCGTTTTTGCTTACCAGTTTGAAATGGAGAGTCTGAAATCGCTTGATACGGATTTCAACGGATTGATGTAACCCAATAATGCAACCTCTACCAATGGGATCGGATATATATGTTTTGTTTTGCGTAACATATGTACGATCACTATGGATATTATTGATCAAATGTCTAAAGGTTTACTTTTAATGCTAGGGAAATTAAATTGTCATTTTAAAATGTAAAAGTAAACTTCATTTTTACTTTCATAAATATTAAAATACCCTTAATAAATTTATTAAACTAAATCATACTCTTAATACTAAAACATAACGTACGAGCTAACACAATCCACACATCCCCTATTAAACACGAAACTTGCTTCTCTCTGATACAATGATCAAACCACACATTATCTATCTAACAACTGAACAATAACATGGAAAATGTTCTTACTTGGTACCCCGTATATAGAACGGTCCAATCGCCCACACACCTCATCGCGTATAGGATAATTAGCGAATATGCTAATTAGACGGAAAATGAAGGTAGATATACAGCGTATATTATGTGGGGTGTAGGCACTAGTAGAGGCCTATATAATTTAGTAAGGTACAACGCACTTCTATGTTATGTATTATATAATTATTCGAGTCTAAGCTTTAGAGGAGGAAAATTAATTTTCAAGTTTTCCTGCGTATAGACATGGAAATAAAAAAATTTCTTGTGTTCTATTTAGTTTGTTAATATTATAAAGATATTAAGATTCTTTTAACAAGTAATTGCACAATACACAACATAGACTATTTACGGCACAAACGGTGAATAGAGTCAAAAAGACAAAGCAAAAGATTACGATGATACATTCGTCATTTTCCATTTAAGCTTGAGACACGCGAATCGAGATAGTATCTTATAAAATTTATTGACGCTACTGTTGCAAAAACACAGGAAGGTGAAATAAAGAAAGAAGAAAAAGAAAGTAGAAATGGAAACAGCTTGGTGCAGTGTATATCAATTAACGGCTAAATGTGTTAAGAAGAGAATAGCAACAGCAGCAGTGCGAAAACGTCAACGCTAAAATTATTGCGCGACTCTCTCTGAAATATCTTTAAGACTTTCTAGTCGTGTTTTATTTTAATTTACAAGTAAAATTATTAGTTGTTAATTTTAGTTTTCAGTTTAAAAAATTAAAATTTTTATATTAAAATCAATGTTGTTTTTATCATCAAGCAATATTTATAATTTTTGAAAATTATTTTAATTAATGAAAATATTTTTATCAACGTTTTTAATCTCAATGAAAGAGAATTAATAACTATTTATAAACAGATTACGATATATATGTATTTCTATAATATTAACAGTATAGAGATATTTTTCAAACAAATAACCATATTAATTTTATTAAAAGCAACATATTTAATCTTGTTCACCTATACACAAACGCACTCTCTTTCTCTCCCAGCAAACAAACCACTAAAACATCGTTTCAATAAAATATCCCAGGCATCCATATACAACACACAATATCCAGCGTCCTATTAAAATGATGAAAGCACAATTTTAAAGCTTCAATTATCCAATGGCACACACACACGAGGATCCGGATAATCAGGCTGTCCCCGAAAATCCGGATAAAAACCGTAAGTCGGAAGAAAATCGATAAAAGTGATGGAGAATATCGGACGTAAAAGCTATATAGTAGAGGAAGAGACTATATATACACTATACCAGAGAGGGGGGGGGGGGGGGCAACGACGCGAAAAGCCGCCCCCCGTGGACCCGGGGGGGCGGGAGGAAGAAAGGAGAGAGGATAGGGTATGAGGTAGGCGAAAACAAAGCGTCAAGTTTCGCGCTCGGGCGTGGGACAAGCCAATTTTACACGCTAATTAGGCACGATGATTAATTGCCGCGATAATGTATCGACACACAGGAACGCGTTCTCGTGTGCCTCCCTCAAGCCTAGAGCTTTCCGGCTGTAATTAGGCGATTTTTTGAACGTTGCATTGTTTTTGGAGAGTAGAGAGAGGGAGAAAGAGGGAAAGAGAGAGAATGGGATGGCTGGACCAACGCGATGGGCGACACGAGGAACAATAGCGCTCTAGCGCGCTCGCATTTAATACACTTTGTTGTTAATTATCGCCGTTGAAAATTGCCTTCTATCCACCCACCCCTCCCCTTTTCCATTTCCCCCCTCTCTCTCACACACACACACACACACCTCTCATACCTTATACATAATTTCATAAATCATTCTTTTAAAACGCACTTCCACATCATCCTTCTCTCTCTCTCTCTCTACCCTGTTTTCGAAAGCTCGACTTGCAATCATCGTGATTATTGATGACTCTCTGAAAATTGCAATAAAGCTAATACATTGTCACGTAATTTTAATACTCTTTATTGATGAAATTTCATACATGATTTAATGGATATTTTAGTTTGATTATTATTATTTGACTTGTTGGTTATGTAGATCATGAGTAATAAACTTTATGAAACAATAAAAGAAACAAAAATTAAAACTAACAATTATTGAAACTATTTGAACTATTTTTCAACTGTTTCAAAATCAAACATTGCGGATGAAAAAATATGTTGAAAAGTGTTTGTCATTGCTTGAGCTTGTCAAATAATAATAAAAAAAAAAACGTATCGAGCACAAATATACGGGTTAGTCGAAACAACATACATACCTCTAATCATTGATCAAATTCAAACCTCACCAATAGTACTTTCTCTCGTAACCCATCTTTTTTTCATTTTATTTTCCGTTTTAATTTTCCGTCCTATTTCGTTTTATTGGCTTTGTAAGCACGTGTTCTATTTTTGATGTCAGCATAGCTTGTGGAGAGAGAGATAGAGATAGCTGCCAGGCCTCGAAAATCACGCTAACATCAAGTGCTCTCTCGCGAACATCATATACGTCGTACATCCAAGCAATGACACATCAAATTTCATATTTTGCTGTTAACATACACACTTACTGTATACATGACGATGTGGATGAAAATTGGTGTATGACTTGTTTGGGTATTTTGAAATACCACATGTCGCACGTTTTTATTTGAATTTTTTGTGCTCGGAAAAGTGTTTCACAAGGCCACAGCTATTTTCATGGAATATTACATGTTTCTTTTTTCATTCGGTTGAAAACATACGAGTGTTTAACTGGCTGACAAATTTTTTGAGAAAATTAGTGAATTGTTAGTTACATAATCTATACAATTTCTATTTTTTTTCCTTCATTTCTTAGCTATCATCAAAGACTGTAACAATTGACTGAACATTATCACCAAATATACATCTTCACAAAATAGACTCTGTCACTTTATTTCCATCTTGTATCCATTAGCTTTAACGTTACGATACACACTGAGAATTTAAAGATCGTTTGATTATAAATACAATGCATTTTCTTATAGCTAATTTAAAAGTCCAAAGAACTATATGGACCGCGCGTAGCGTGAAAAAAAGACACTCGATCCTAGTTTTCCACTTTCGCAATTCTATGCATTCCCATGCATTCGTAATGTACATCCAAGACTTCTTTTTTTTTTATTTTTATACTTGAAACGAGTTAAGCGATCTGTATAGGTGGGAGTAGAAAAGTTCGAAGGAAAAATGGAGCAAACTTACGATTTTACACGCTACTACCTGACGGATCTTTAATTAAAGATCCGCGTGAGAGAAGACGAGGTGTGGAAGACGGTAACTGCACGAGAAGCAAACGGATTACAAGGGTTTGGAAGCTTCGCTGTATACTGTCTTCTTTGTCGCTGGTAAGGGTCTCTGCAGCTGCAACGTGGAGTGTAGTTTTTTATTTTGTAGATTCTCTTCGGCTTTTGCTTCCCACTTCTTGTGGAATCATTTTTATTTTGTTTTTGGTACTCATTACATCACCTGGATAACTACGAATCCACTAAGCTTAATTCGTTCTACTTTTTGTTCTTTTTCTTTTTTGTTGGTACTGCATCCAAAAGTCCAATTAACTTTCTGGAAATTTACGTTGTCTCTTAAGAGCACTTATGTCTTTCCTGTTTACTTACGTGCAATATCTTTAACGATATGCAAATTATAGTTTTTAGTCTTTTCTTTTTAAACATTTTAAATAAATGTAAATATTACATCACTTCTTAATTTATAAAAATAAAATTTTTTTTAATGTCATTTGCTATGTTTACAATAAAAGATACAATCATATTTTTTTTCCACGTGAACTTTAGTTAATCGATAATAAAATATACTTATCAAATAAAAAAAATTTCCTACATCGCTATCAGTATCATTAAAAAAAAAATATACATTACACAAGCTTTTGATAAAACTCATTAACATAAGCAGCATTGAAATTCTTATCTAAATTTTTGGCTAAAGCCTTGTACATACCAAGTAACCTTCATCTAAAACGAACGAACTATTCCATTTCATAACAACATACAAATAACCATCTATTTTTTTTTTCTCACCTAAACCCCCCTATCAAAAACAGAATTAATCCAGCTACAGAAAATCATCCTCCTTTTGGTACACTTAGCTAAACCACGTTAGCTAGAGTATACACCTTAACGACACCACGACTATATAGCTTCTCCAATAAACGCTTATCTTTTTTTTTTCTTTTTCTCTTCTACCTCTTCCTCATGTCTCACATTAACTACATTCTCATCCTCATTCTCATCCTCCTCTCAGAGTATAGTTGCGGTTTCGAGCGTGGAAAATTTGAATAGCCTTGGCTAGGTCAAAGTGCCTCGTTCAGGCCGCGAAAACGCATTTGCGTATAGCCTGAGAATAGCCGTTACCTTTACACTTTGCTTACATTTACAATTTCGTTACGTCCACTGCGGCTAAGCATTACACAGGAGAGGAATATACGTTGATGCCAAAATTGCTTCATTAAGATTGCATTCTCGTGTATGGCTGTTGAACGATTATAATATAACCTCGTGGCTCGTTGGCTTATATAACTAGGACTTCCGTGCGTTTGTTTTGTATCTCATTGAGTTTACAATTGTAGGGTGTAAATAGGTGTGCTAAATATTTTTTTGAGGAACATATTTTGAAAATCTATATTTTGTGATGGAAATAATGCATGATGTTTGCTAAATTAAAATACAAATACTCACTGTAAATTTAAACTTTTGAAATTGTTCAATGTTTATTCCATCAGCGAGACGTATGAATTTTTTAATTAAAGAGCCACATTTTGTTTGTGAAAACTAAGCCACAAAATAAACAGAAAAAAGAAAAAAAAGAAAAACGAAACGTCCTCGAAACTGAAGCGAAGAAGCGCCAAAAGAATTCGCCATCAATTCTCGTCCACGGCGCTCCAAAATCGCTTTAGCCCAGAAAAGAGAAAGCTAGCACTCTCTTCTGCAACAGCTTGGAATTTTCATTAAAACCAAGCCCTCCGCCCTTGGAAAGAGAGAGAGAGAGAAAGAGGAAGTCCATTCCGGAAGATTCAGACTGACCAAGCTCTACCAGCAGCAGCAGTATCAACAGCGAGTTCGTCACAATTAAAACTCTTAGGAGGGCAGGAGTGTGGATTTTGCACATAGAGGCGCGAAAGTTCAAAATCGTGTTCTCAAAAAAAAAAAAAAAGGAAAACAATGAGTACAGGCTTTTCTCATAACTCCCTACTCGCCATCTCATCCTCTCTAACTCTCCAAGCTGTTATTAAACAATCTACGCTTGCACATTGCGTTTACAAATACATGTTACTATATTTTGTGTATATGTTTCTTGACGCTGGCATTTTCACTATGGTACCAAGGTGGCACAGAGTGATTTGTCGCGGCGGATATGAGAGAGAGAGCCGAATGCCACACCAGGAGCGCGCGATATTATTTTAAACGATGATATAGGAGGTGTGCGTGGTACCGCAGAACCCGTATATACACACATACACTTCTACCAATTTTGCTAGCCTCGGCGAACATGCGAAATGAAAATCGCGAAACATTTCTGGGTGAAAACGTGTCTGTGTGTGTGTGTGTGTATAGGGGTGTGGTGGAAAAGGGTATATGAGCAAACGCTGTTGTGAATTCCAACTGCGTCGTTGACGCCTTTTTTTTTGGAGTAAGGACGGTGATCTTTACTATGTGAGCGTAGGTAGCTTCTCGTTAATTTGAAATAGGTGATGATTTGGTTTTTTTTTTAGGCTTAAGCGTGATATTTTTTTTATTACTTTTTTTTTATTATAGAATATTTCAACTGTCTGACTAAAAAATAATTTCTTTTTTTAAGATTTAATAATAAATTTGATTTAGCTGAGATAAAATAAAAATGTCAATTTTCTTTTTATTTAATTTTAAGTTCACAGAGATTCTGTGAATGTAAGCTCTTTTTCTGTTCGCGAAAAAATTTTTCCCTTTTACCAGAGTAAAAGCTATTAAAATTAATGTCATACTAAGATAATATCTCATCCTGAAGAAAAAAAAAAAAAAAAGAAAGAAACAAGAAAACACACAGTAGAAGATTTCATCTTTTTAAGGAATGCAATTTGAATATTTAATGATTTTCCTTCGTTCAATCCCTCTTACTATAAGAACATTTCCCAGGTTTGCCTTCTTTTTTTAAATTTATCTCGATACACTTTGCTGGCTAAGAAGCAGAGGCAGATTCGCGAAGGATATTTAAAGAGATAAAAATCAGAATTACTATTCGCAAAGAATTTGACTTTATGCGACATTAAAAAAAAAATGTATACATATAAATAAATAATAAAGATGGACTACGAAAGTAAAAAGCTAACAAAAAATATTGTTAAAATTATCCAAGTAAACAACTTTAAACATAAAAAATTAATTACTTAAATTAAATACAAGACTATAATAAAGAAACTTCTTTTATACAAAATATTAATCCAAGATTACTTTTCATCTCGACTAACTTACAGCGAACAATCTCACGCGACATGCAGCCACAACATCACACTAATCATAACAAACTTGTTCGAATTAGCTCTTACCAGGGAAGGATCTCGAAGCCACAGCAATCTCTACTCGTGCGCTGCTGGTGGTGGTCCCCCTATACTATAACCTCGTATCTCTCACTCTCTCTCTCTCTCGGCTTGAAACTACCACTATTCCACTCAGACTATGCCATTCCCGACGCACATCTCAAGTCGCTCAGGGCTCGTCGATCGCAATTACGTTAAAATGTCTAATTGCCCCTTTCCTTCTCTCTCTCTCTCAAACCCTTGGCTTCTCGATATATACATATACATAACTACGAGGAACTTTGTACGTACAATGTGGTGTTGGCATTACCACGATCTATTGCTAGACTAAAAGGGATGAAACGACATAGCTACTATCTAGTGCTGCTACTACTGTAGTGGCGTTGCTGGAAGTAGAAAAGGGACGAGAGAAAAGGGTCGTTCCTTTTTTTTTTTTTTTTAGAAAAGTTGCATGCTGGTTCCTGGCCAAAGCGCAGCCTCTTAATAATACATCTGTCTTGAATTGGCGCCAGCTTCGATAATTTTCTGGCTAAAGCTTAAACTCTAAAAAGGTATTACACATTTCTATACTTTTTTTATTTTTTCGATACATTTTTTGGAATGTATCTTGGTGATAATATTTAAAATTTTAAAATTCTTTTTACGAGTAAAATTGTTAATATATTTTTTTGTGAATAAATATGTTCATTGTAATGTACGTATACATATTTATTTGTAATTTAAATGATGAACTCTTGGTGTCCTAAATATGATTGTATAGTAATGCCACAAATAACTCGTGCGAAACTGTGACCTTACATGAGTATATGAATAATTCGCATGATGAACTAGTGCATATATATAAGATTTACTTTGCCAACTTCCAAGCCAAGTTTCTCGTCTATCATTGATATAACTTGTCTTCCTTCATAGAAGACAGAGAAAGACAAGATTGGAGAACATCGATAGAAAGTCAATTTACCGTGATTTGAGGTAAGTCACGCGCAAGACGCTCATTTAGTTGTACGGACTTCTATCTAGCTACTTTTACCAACACTGCAATGCAGTCTTCAATTTCAAAATATAGTAAAGTGTATTAAAAAAAAATTAATTTTTTTAGACTTTCAGCGGTAATTTGTTCAATAGATTACTTAATTTATAATTAATTGTAGTTTTCTCTAAAATTAATTATTGAAATAAATACATCAAATTATTTAGAAATATCATAAATAATTTATTTACAAATTTTAACAATCATGTTTTACATAATTCTTTAATTTTGTGTTAATCAAGTTCATTTCATTAAAAATACAACGCAATAAATTTTACAATAAACATTTTCAGTGCTTGAAATCTTGAACCTTATATTTATTATTGCCTAGCAAATTCATAAGCTGGATATCTGGTCAGAGCTCTTGGTATGTAAGAATTAATACCCAGTTTGTAATATTGAAGAACATAATCAATCCATGGTCGCACTAATGATACCTTTGAATATGCACCGGGATTACCAAAACCACAACCTTTACCCCAAGAAGTAACACCAACTTGAATGTAACGATTAGGATCTTCTCTTAATGGACACACAAGAGGACTACCACCATCACCCTGTAAATAAAAATAATTAAATATTAGCGTAGATGATATTTTAAATTATAAAAGATTCATCTTAAGAGTGAAAGATAAATTTATATTAACCTCGCAAGAATCACTTCCTGGCATGCCACCAGCGCACAAAAATGAATAATGCAACTGGAAAAATAGCGAGAGATCAGTTAGACGAAGTCTCCATTCGCATTCAGGTGACGAGACTATAGGAACTTCTGCGAATTTGAGTTTAGAAGAAAATACTCCTGATGGACCTAGAGATGATAAAGTATATTATTATAAATACTTATAATCAGAACACTGAATTATAAAAAACATATTAAAAGTATTGTTTCATTACCAAATCTGTTCTTTCCCCATCCAGTAACGAAGCAATTGCCTTGATCTACTAATTCATAGATATCTGGTAAACAAGCAAGTTCAACATTGTTTGTTAGATATACAGGATGATCTAAGAAAATTAGAGCGAAATCAAATAATACAGTTGCTGGATCAAATTGTGGATGTGACAAAACGTTAGCCACTTGTCGAATTTGATGAGGTATGATTTCTTTTTCTGTAGATATATCCCAATCTCCAGCTCTAATTCTAATTTCACTTGCTCCAAATCTGTAGTTTATAAAATTCTTATTATTTAATTGAACAAAAAAGAAATTATATAGATTGTTAAACTCAATATTCTTACCCATAAACACAATGTGCCGCAGTTAGAACAACGCTAGGATTAATTAAAGAACCGCCACAAATAAAATTTCCGTACATTTTTCCATTAACATATTGTTTTCTAAATATAGCAACAGTCCATGGAAAATCTCCTTCAAAAGCTACATTAGCTTCAGGACTTGACATTTTGGCTCGTGTAATGTAAGGTGATCGGTAGCCACATCCTCTGTCATAATGAACTGGTCGAGGCCATATTTCTGTTGGTGCACAGCAGACTTGTTGACTTGCATCCACTGGGCATATTTGACTGAAATATAATTTTTAGAAATCATAATATATATTTTTATTATTATAAGTATTTAATTTATTTATTAATCATTTAATTATTCAAATTTATCAGTACTTACGGTTGTCTTGGTCCAATTGGTGCTTTTACATATCGACAGTTAACGTTTGGTACACACATACAGTTATCCAAATATGGATCATACTTATGTTGTTGTACTGAATTTTTAACACCAACAGTAATTATTACTAGCGCAATAAAAGTTTCCTTGATCATTTCGTTAAATTTATTTGCACTTTTACTACTTTTAAACGAAAGCGACAAAAATACTACTTTTTTAGTTCTTCAATAACCTTTATAAGTATATTTACATTTTATTTAAAGTTCCCACCTTGATAATTTTAACAGATACTCATTTCATAATATGAAATAGAAAAGAAAATAGCGAAAGAGCTGATTAATTGAACAACAAAACTTTTCTTATCTCTTGAATTAAAAATTCAGTTTTCAACATTTATGAATTCATTTAAATGAATACACAAATGTTATTGGATTGTAAGAAACGTTTTTCTAGTCATTGCGTTAGCTGAGTGAAGCAATTTTTTTTAACAGTACCTTATGTTGGTAATTTAAATAAAATTACAAAAGCTATTTTTTGACAAAAAAAAAAGCTGAATAACAGCTTACTTTAATAATGTATTTTGTAAATTTTTCAACATAAAATTATTTCTACTAAAAATGTTTCACAGTCCTCTCGGCGTATAGGAAGTTGAATTAATATTGTATTTTTTTAATGTCTCATCTATCCAAGGTCGAATCATTGATACATTCATGTAAGTTGCTGGATCTTGATTATTACAACTCAAATTCCACGTAACAACACCAAATTGCATATAACGCTGAGGATCTTTTTTCAATGGACAAACAAGTGGACTTCCACTGCCACCCTGTAAAAATGTATTTCATTTTGTTTAAATTGTCAATACTTTTAATTATGTAAATAAAATATTTGTTTTACCCTGCAAATATCTGATATACCACTAGTACATAATATGAGAGTATCTATATCAGATCCTGTTGATTGAATATTACGCAACCTTTGTTGACACATTTTTGCAGGTACTGGTGCAACTTTAAAAGATCTCAAGACAGAAGAAAATTTTTGGTATTTATCTGAAAATTATAATCGAACTGTTATTTATGTGAAAATATTTTTGAAATAATAAAAATATTAATGCGATTGTTTTCAATTTACTGTTACTATTCTTTTTCCATCCAGAAACTAAACATTCTTGATTATCAGTTATTTCAGATTGTTTAGGAAGGCAAACAATTTCAACATTTTCGTTTAGTATAAAAGGCTTTTCCAAGATAACAATAGCCACATCGTATTCGATATTAAATTTATTAAATTTTGGATGTCTTTTAATTATACTGGCATTTCGATTTTGATGAGGCAAGAGTTCTTTATTCGTAGATCTATCCCAATCTCCTGCACGAATTATAAATCGAGAAGGAGTATAACTAAAAAATTTAAGCTAATAAATATAATCATAGAATTATATTAAATTATATTATTTACCTAGAAACACAACGTGCTGCAGTTAAAACAACTCTTCTATTAATTAAAGAACCACCACATCTATATATGATTCTTAATTGATTTTCAATAATTTCTTTTTCAAAAATTGAAACCATCCATGGAAATTCATCTTCGTGTGCCCAGTTATAAATGTTATGAGTTATTTGAAATCCAATACCATTAGGATTTCGATAACCACATCCTCTATCAATATGTGGTCTTAGAGGAGGATTTGGAATATCTGGATCTTTAATATCCAATAACGCGCAGCAGATATCAATAGCATTTGGACACTGTTCTGGGCTTAAATGATATATTTTTTTATATTATTTTTATTTGTTATAATGTTTTATACGAAAAAATTATGTAAATTTGAAATTACGTTTTAAATTAATTTTTACCTTTTCTGTAAATAAGTAGATCTTGGATCTATAACATCGATTCCATGTTTATTAACACTCCCATTACGTAAACAATTATAGTATGGTAGGCAAACACAACTCGAATTTTTACTCAAATTTTTAATAGTTTGTGTTTCATAATGCGATTTATTTGTTGAAAAATTATTGCTAATTTTGTGTGAATTGTGTGAAGCAATCTGAATAGTGTTTATTTCAATAAATAATAAAAATATTGAAATTAACATTAGCATTTTTTAATATTTACACTTATGGTATAGTATTTTTAAATAACAAAAATTTGCAAGAATTGTTAAATCCAAAACGAATATTTGTAATGTCACTAAAAATTTAAGTTTTTGTAATTTTTTTTTTTAATACTGATAAAATACTTATATATACTTTAACAGCTGTTAATACAATTCACATTATTGATAAGAATAATATAAAGATAATTATGTTTTTGAATATTGATAAAAAATATTGTATTTAAAATACATTTTTATATAAAATATAAAAATTACGTCATTCTTTCGAGTTTTATTTTTGTCGTGTACGTATAAGCAGTTACACATGTAATTATATACTGTTGTTCATAATTTTTAAGTTTTTATTTTTCAAGATTTATTATTAATATAAAAAAATATAAATATCTGATGATAAAAAAAAAATTCGTTAAACATTGAATGTTTTCGACAAGTAAAGATGTACAGTATGCCAAATTATTTGTAAATCTATAATTTATTCTACGTGATATTTTATCACAAAATAATTCTCACTTAATCTTATTTTGATTATGTTTGGGTTTAGTTTTATAATAAATTTTTTAAAAATATATTGATCAATATGAAATTACTGTATTATTAAACCGCATGTATCATACGTTACAAATATTTGCAGCTTAATCTAAATTTTTATAAAAATATCAATAATAGTATTAAACGAAAATAAATATTTTTGATGCATATAAATCATCACAATATAAATCGTTAAATTATCTAAAATCGAGTTTATGCTTCATTAATTTGAGTTTGATCAAGCTTTTTTTGGTGTATAAGAAGATGAATCGATATTGTATTTTTTCAAAGTCTCATCTATCCATGATCGAGCTTTAGCCACATTTGCATAAGCTGCTGGTACATCATCATTACAACCTATTCCCCATGCCACAACACCAGCTTGGATGTAACGGTTAGGATCATCTTTTAATGGGCAAACTAAAGGACTGCCACCATCACCCTAAAAAGAAATTTTTTTTATGATGTTTAAAATTATTATTGTCTTTTACTCAAAGTTTTTTGAATACACAAAATGTACTACAGAGAAAATCTCAAACTGTCGTAAAATTTATAAATTTAAACAGAACTTACCTCGCAAGCATCATATCCGGGTACACCACCAGCGCACATAAAAGAAGGATGTAGTTCAAAATATTCCGAAAGGCGTGTTTTACGTAGTCTAGTTTGACATTCTTCTGATGGAATAGTAGGTAATTTAACTGCTTTCAGAATAGAAGAAAATAATCCTTCTTCGCCTAAAAAATTTTAAAATTGTATTATATTGATATAAAAAATAATCATAAATTTAAATTATTCAAAATATAAAAAAATTTATTGTTATACCAAATTTGTTCTTTCCCCATCCAGTGACATAACATTCTTTACTTTCTACAACTTCTTCATTTTCCGGAAGACATACAACTTCAACATTATCAGCAAGAGTAAAAGGTTGATCTAAAATAACGAGAGCAAAATCGTATCCAAGATAACCTGGATCATATTCTGGATGTACAATTATTGTATTTACTTTACGATCTTGATATGGTAAACGTTCTTTAGTAGAAGATGTATCCCAGTCACCAGCACGTATTACAACTTCGGTACTTTTGAAACTAATCAATTAAAAAAATTAAATGTTAAAAAGTGATCGATTTTGATGTTTTTAATAAAATAGTATTATTTTATACTCACTTTCCAATACAATGTGCTGCTGTTAATACAACTCTTCTATTGATTAAAGAACCACCACATTTATACGCTAAACTATGTTTTCCATTGTTCGTTTCATTCTTTAAAACCAAAACCATCCATGGAAATTCACCTTCATTCGCTATATTTTCTACATCACCAGTAATCCTAAAATCAATACCATTACGATTACGATGACCACAACCTTTATTAACATGTGGTCTTGGTGTTGGAGTTGTTGAATTTGGTTTTTTAACATCTGGTTTATTACAACAAACGTCCATAATATTTTGACATGGTCTCCTTTAATAACAAAAGAAAAATAATTAAAAATTATTGTTTTTTTTATCTCAGAATATAAATAACACTTCAATCAGTAACAAAAAAAAAAAAATAATAACTTACGTTTCCTCAAGTCGAATATCAATAACGCTTATACCATATTTGTTTATGGTATTATTTTTTAGACAATTGTAATAGGTCACACACACGCAATTAGCATCTGGCTTTGGAGTAGTTTGACTGTAAACATAACCACTAGTGATGAAAAGCAGCAGAAGTACGCCGAATTCATTCATTCTGCTGCTGCTTTCTTCTAGGCTGTAGAAATATTTCACAATTAAAGATTTTATTTTCTATTTTTTTAATGATTTAATAAGTTTTAATGCATAGAGTTTTATCATTCTAATAGATAAAAGTATGATCAAATAGGATTAAAACGATGTGATGTAAATAATTTTACATTAAGTTGAAAATACTATAAGATAATGTATATTTAGATATATTTACATTGAGGATATATAAAATTAAACCAATTAATGTCTTGAAATAATTTAGGTTACTGTTGCGAAAAAATAAATGTTTCGCGTTAAATACAGTGTTTACATGAGTTTTGATATTTGGTAAATTAATGTGCATAATTAATTCAGTCGAGAAAATATTGATACAAATGAATATTTATTGCAAAAAAAAGTATCAAAAGTTTTTTATTTATATGATTTGTAAAAAAAAAATTTTTAAATATTAATTATTTTTATATTGTTATAAAGAAATAATATTGAAAGACAATGAAGTAATTAAAATTAGTCATGTAATTTTGTATACAAACTTCAACATTAATATGATTCTTTCACACAATACTCTTAAATAAAATACACTATTTTTTCATACATTTTTGTAACGAAAAGCCATTTTAATAGTTAAAATTAATTACTTACCAAAAACAAGCTATATTTCGCTAACTTTCGCAGATCAAATCCCGTAATGAACTTGTGCAATATGTTTCTGATTCTAGAATTGACAAAAGATGCACTGACATCTTATCTTATCAATAAATTATTTCAATCAACAAATTCAGTGACACGTAAATTAATAACTTTTAAATCAATAATAAAAGAAGAAAAAAAAAATGTTTCAAGCAGTTTGCATTGAAATAATAAATTTGATCATGTGAAAAGTCACGTATTTTTTGCATTTCTTTGACGCAAGTTTATACACATATTTAATCGCAGAAACATTGTATAATTAAATTTTTTTCCTCAAACTTTTGTTTTCCTTCTAAATTTCTGTATTTTCAGATTTTCCAAATAAATTCGTTGCACATAAAATCTTATTACACATCAAAGAAAGAAAAAACAACATTTATACTCTCTCATATTTGTGCAATATAAATAAAAAAAGCAATTCCCGAGTGACTTCAAGCTCTTTTTCAACAGCAACAGCAGCAAAAAATACATCGAAGAGCAGCCGGAAAAACTAGCGGAAAACGATTCGCAGTATTCATTTTCAAGTCGTATATATACCGGAGGGAGCTGGAACCGAGCCGGCAAATTAAAAGCAGCCCCTCCGGTAGTATCCAAAAATAAAAAAACTCACGAGCTTTTCGTATTGGTCGTCACTGGGCAGAAAGAGAAAGAGAGAGACTTTGATTTCCGGATTTTGAGAGAAGAGAGATAGAGAGAAAGGGTATTCTTTCGCTCGATTCGCCAATTGATTTCCGGTCTTGTGCGGCAGCTCGTACGTGAGTCACATGCGCAGATTTTCAACTGGCCCTACCCAACCACCCACCTCTACGTCTCTCGAGTCAGAGTCTTAATGAGTCTTTCGTACGCGAGGTACCTACCAAAATCGAGAACACAACTACATTCATCTTTATTGATAGTTTTTTCTTCGCGTATGTGAGGAATCGTTTAATAGTAAAGCAATAAAATTTTCCTCTACATTTTTTTAGAGAACGTAAAAAATTTGTAGATTTTATAGTATATCCTGTAATTGATATAATCTTATTTTACAAAAAAATGATAATATTATATCATTGTTATTTTTTTAAGTATCAAATATCAGTCTACCTTAAAAAACGTCATACCCAGCCATTATTTCTCATCATACTTTCTTATTCATCATCTCAATCTATACCTCTTCGACTTACAAATATGATATTCAACAGAGTCTCGCTGACTTTTACCCAATAAAAGCCATCAAGCGTCTACCAAAAACCGTAAAGAAAAGAAAAAAAATCTACCCTCTCGTCTATTAGCACACTGAATAAATCCATTCGTAAGTCAAGACTCCTCATTTTTTTTTCTTCTTCCCACATGGTATCGAATTCAGGTACACATATACACATAAAATTTACTTCTTCTTTTTTCAACCAAGACGTCACGACTACATCATCGGCCTTTCCTCCTACGTAAACGTAATTATGCGCACCCCCTTAGGGCTGCTGCTACTGCTACACTGTATAACGACAACGAGATCGTTCAGGTAAAAAAAAAGAAAGCTTCCAGTCTCCGAGAAAGCACAAAGAAGAGAGAGAGAGAGTGGAAAGAAGAAAATGCAGATGTTACATAGATGTGGGGAGGCTGAATGGAAAGCTTGATGAAATATAAATACGACACTCTAGGGAAAAAGAAAGAAAGCCTATAATATGTCTTTTTCGTTTTATTCTTTATTCATTTTCTTTTGTTACCTTTTATGTCTGCGTTCAACTTATAATGTCATTGGTAATATATCCGGTTCGATATATAAAACATACTACTCACTTGATTTTTCTTTTACTTGATATACTTGCGATTACACCTAAACTTTATTTTGTAAACAATTGTTTTATTTAAGAATTATTTAATCATTATATTTTTTTTATTTTCAAACTGCTAATAAAATTATATTAATAATTTTCATAATATCAATAACTGATAAAACCACACTTTAAACTCAACAATACGATAGTAAAGTATCTGTTTATCGCTTAAAAAAAAAAACTTTCCTTTCACCATCGAAAAGCATACGGTATAATACCAAAGTATATCTCGAAATCGAACGGTCCTCTGGGAATCCAAGGTATATAAGGCGTTTAAATTTTCGCCAACACCACAGAATTGTATTCTCAAGAGTATCGTTTCAGTTAGCGGATAACAATTCGTATTGAACAGAGGCTTCTCCTATAATATAACCTCTATGTATATACGCGACGATTGGAAAATAATAAGCACAGGTCTGGTGGAATGTGCCCTCCTTTTTTCGTTAATTAAGGATTGTGAATTGGAAAATAAGCTTTCGATGAGATTTACCTTTGGGAGTTGGATTGACTGGAATAGAAAAACTTATCAGACAGATCGAAGAGAAAGAAAAGAATAGAGTAGGTGCTAATATGGATTTATTGGTACATTAAACTTTTTATTTTTATTCACATAAAAATTTTATAAAAGTAATTACAAGCAAATTCCAGCCAGTCTTCAATTTTCATCATAATTTTCAGACAATACGGAAGGAAGGAAAGCATTACATTAAGCAATCATCCGAATGAATTTAACGAAGAAGGTATAGTAAGCGCATCGTATAGCAGCAAGCATCAACGACATTCAGTCTAGTTTCATATATAGCTAACCAAGTAATTCTAAATGAAACTTTGAATGGACTTGTGCAGCTCGTCGACCGTTTCAAAACGTTTCTCAATGCAACTTGGAACCAAGCTATTGTCTCGCTTTGTCATAGTCTGTAGACGCAAAAATATGCTAATCCTCGTGTCGTCATCGTGGCAATTTCATTTTGCCCAGTACTGATCTTAGTATCCACCCACTAATTCTTCTTCGTCTCTTTCTGGTTTCTGCATAGTATTTCTGTCGCTATATGGTTAGTTCGAAACGAGTTTTCATTTCTGTTGTTACGTTAACAGGTGAGATTTTGAAAATTACTATGCTTTGTTTAAATTGTATTTTGGAATATTTTGATTTGTTTGATTAAAAATATATCTATTGAATGTAATATTTTTAAACTTTAACGATCGTAGAATACATGTTATAAAAATTACCATTTTATCCTATCATTAAAAATAAGTCAGATAATAAAAGTAAATAATAGACCTATTTCAAGAATTATAGATAAATAAAGAAAGAAAAGTAAAGAAAACAAGAGTGAAATCAACATACAAAAGCTATTTTGAACATCGAATTTTGTTAACTTAAATCACCGCTTAATTGAATGCCCCCGAGGGTGGTGAATATATAGAGATGTATACGGTATAGGGTAGCATCTACTCCTCCACCTCCTTTTCGTTGCGTGGGAAACTGCAGTTTCGGAGGGCGAGAGTTGGTATATATATGTAGGTAGAGAGGGAATATCTAGAGAAGCATATTATTCGATGCTAGTTCGACACTGCTCTCGTTAACCTTGTTTCCTGGAGGCAATTGTTATATCTTTTTTCTTTCTTGTCATTTCACGTGATATGCTTGTACAAGAGAAAACTGGAGCTTTTTCTTTTTTTTTTTTACATTTTGAGCCTCCGGCTAATATTGTTACAAAGGGTAGGTACATGCTTTTATTGTTAGATATATATTTATTTATATGTATGTGAATGCGTTATGGTAGATGACAAGTTAAATTGTATTTATTACTTTGAAATGAAATGACGTTACGTTTTGTTATGTATAAAAAAAAATAAGTTTGTAACAAGTTGTTTATTTTGTTTGTTAAAATAATATTCATGATATGTTGAAGCTGATATTATAAAGCTGATATTTCTTTTGTGATGAACTTTCTATTAATTTTTATCATTTCGTGAAAGTTTGAAAAACCATTTAAATAACTTTTCAAACTGTCTTTATCGAAAAGACAGCTTTAATATACTTATAATTTTCTTAATTTTAAAAGTGAACTTTTACACTTTAATAACATCAACTTTCGTGTACTTATACCCCCCTTTCCCTAACTCTTTACCAACTTTTCATTTGTCAATTTTATTCGTTCAATTATAAACCAGCTGAAGATGAAAATATAAGAAAGAGAAAAAAAAAGTTACGTCAGTAACGTCGAAATTTTATTGCATTTTAGATATCATTTATACGAAACACCATGAAATTAATGACTGCAATCATTTTGAATACAAGTTTCTTTTTTTTTTTGTTAAGTTTATTCACTTGTTATATACTCAATTTACGATTCTTCGTTATTACTTTTTAAAAGCTTTATTTTTCTTTTTACTTGTAAAAAATATTCATAGTTCAGCATTGCGGTATTACCATTGTTTTGAGAAGACAATTACAAAACTTTTATTTTTTCTACCTAAGATATTTATTTACATTCTTTCTACTTTTGAATATTTATGTTAGTATAAATTCAAGGATATAACTGGGACTTATATTCGTACTTTTAGAAAGTAATTAAAATTTTTTTTTTCGCGAATAGTTTCACGTGAAAAAAAAATAGTTACAAATTTTTTTAATACAATGGCTAGATTACAATATATATTCAACTCTATATACACACGACAATTTTTCAATTGAGCACATAAAATCTACGCTCCAATTACAAATTCCAGAGACATTTTAAAAAAGGATCTTGTCACACGAACGTAAAAAAAAAATAAAAAAAAACTTGAGCACACTTTATTTCTTTCAGCCACGAGGACATAGAAATTTCTTGCTTGCAGTAGCTAATAAAGTAATATCTTAGCGCTTCGGCGAAAGCCAACTTGACGCAGCCAAACCGATGCTAAATATTCATGAATAAAACGAGGCGTAGATAAGAAAAAAAGGGTTGCATATACATAGCAAATGTAGAGTCACTTTTTTAGCAAGAAAAATGAAGAACTCGTGATGGAATCCTGCAGTTAGCTGCGAGAAGGAAAAAGGGAATTAGGTAAAGGACTGCGGATATTTTCGTCTCGCGCGTCACGACTAATTGCCTCGATGTGGCGTGGTTGATAATTTTTGATGAAGGATTGCAGTAACTTAGGGAGGGGATTTTTCAGTTTGAATATCGCGACTGTAAACTATGTGTTGTTTTATGTGTGTTTGAGCCAAATGATATTTTTTCCTATTTCTTATTCAAATGTCTTTCATTTAAGAATTCGCTAAAGTGAGTTTACCTACTCTATTTCATGCATATTTCAAGCTTCCTTAATGAATAATATTCGTTTTTAGTATAATTATGTGATATTGTGGAAGTTTTTTGTCTGCAAAGTATTCCATTTATGATACGAATGAATGTTTTTGTAAGTGTGTGTTTGATTGCTAATATGGTTCATATTAATTGGTTCTTTTTTTTGTACGTGTGTGAATTGTCGTATAATAACGCAATTTCTTAGAAAATCTTCGTTCCATTTATTACTTGTTCAAACATTTTTTAGTATAATCATGTGTCACATGTTTAAGTATTATGTAGGAATATTAAATAAAATTTCTTGCGCAATTATTCACTATCTTACACGTTCTCATACGTTATATTTGTACAACTGATACGTAATAATAACTACGTAGTAAAAACATCAACGTCTAAAAGAAAAATTATTGTTTTATGTTATTACAATAATTGATCAATTTATAAATCACTAAAATATTTTTTTTAATTTAAATTTATAAAATACAATCAAAATTCAATCTATTTTTCACGCAAATTAATTAAAAATCAGCCTCTATCGTCACATATACATCCCATAGTTATTTCTCTAAACATCTCTGAATTACAGAATCACAAAGCAGAGGCAAAATAAATAAGTTTGCGCCTCTGGGCAAACAGCAAATCCAATGCCTGTAAGATAAAGAGAAATAGAAGCTGATGTTATTTCTTCTCTTTGCTGCAAAGAAAAGTTATTTCGCGCTATTTTTCTTGTATATGTGTGTGTATGTTTGTATATATGTGTATCGTAATCGAAATTTTAGATTCGTAAAGAGACGACCTTTTGGCTACGGATACATATATCGGGCTATGTATACGAAAGAATAAAAGCCGCATGGCTGCGTAAACCTCCTATTGGCTTTGTTATCTTTTGTGAGTTATCCAATCGTAATAATGTGAAAACCATGTGGTTTACTATAATAGAACCTAAGCTAAGAAAAGTAAAATCGAGTAAAAGCTTGTTGTAATTTTTTTTTTTTATTATTTTTTATTTCAGATACAAAAATTACTATGGTTTAAAAAATATAAATCGTTTAATGGATATCTTATCTTAGCTATTATTTACTTACTTATATATTGTAATTTTGAAAATAAGTTTGGTATGTTAGTTTCCAAAATAAGATATCATAGTTAATAAACACGATAATACCGAGAAAACTTTTATAATCAAGACAAAGAAAATATATTAGGGGTTGAAAGGAAGAAAAGTAACCGAGGTTTAATGAATTAAGAAGATAAAAAAAAAGAAAAGACACCATAAAAACGTATATAACTATGACGAAACAAAATCAAGAGCGTAACTTATATAGAAGAAGAGGAAGTACGAAAAAAAAGAAAAAAAAACGAGGATTACATAGGAAACACGAAAAAGAAAGAAAAAGTTATATTCGCATCTCTTGCAGGCATTAGTGCAACTTTTTAAATTTCCGGTCGTGGATTGCCTCCAAGACTCTTGTATATATACCCGCACATGTATGAGCTAAGCGACTCCTAAAAAAAATTCTGTGTACGCTTGTGTATCGTTGTATTGTATACTCTATTATTTACTTTTTTTGACCTTTTCCCTTGACGAACAATGAGAAAGGTTATTGCTACTTAAATACTACGTTAAAATAGTAAGAGAATAATAGAATTGACAAAAAAGTATCTTTTTTATTTTACGTGTTCGTTTAGTCTTGAATTGTGCTATCATCAAGCTTAAAAATATTGAATTATTTTAAGGTCAGTAAAGTTTAAGCACAGACACTTACTTACGTATCTCAAAATTATACGATGCTGTAGATAATAATAGCACGTGTGTAAGTTGACGAAAATTTGATAGTAATATTTAAAAAGCAAATGTTTACATTTTTATAATTTCCGGTTTATTTTAAGCAGATGTTTTTTTTTTGTTTGTATCTTTATATTTTTTACGCGTTATAAAAGTTCATTCACTAAAGTTGTAAATAAGTCTATTAATAACAAGTTGTAAGGCAATTTAATTTGATTAACATTGACAACAACCTTTTCACTATCACTGTTTTCATCCATCAATTTTTTAAATACCAGACATATTACTTTTCATCATATTTATCAAGTCGATACTTATTTTTCACTCTAAAATAAAAGCGTTAAGAAATAGTTTCATTAGCGATAAAGAGAGCTAGAAGACGTGATAGTGTGGCCAAAAGAAGTCGTAGAGAAGAAGTATAGTAGAAGAGTGAGGGGGAGTAGGAAAAATATTATGATAGCAGGCTGTTGGGAGAATGGGTAAAAGAAGGGAAAGAAAAAGGTCTCGTGATGGTACGGGTAAATGCGAGGAAACGACCTTTTCCTCGCGCGCGCGCGACGGGAATAACGAGCGCTGGACGCGGTTATTATAATTCCATTTCGGTAATTACATCTCGGCTGCCTTCGCTCGCGAGCGCCTTTTGCTTGTAATTAAATTAGAGACCGACTATGTTGTATAGGAAGTGTAAGTGTTGAGTTTCTTTCAACTAACACTCGTATATTTATATGACTTTTTCTGTGAGGGTTTGATATTAAGTAAAAGTCTTTTTGAATTGTGATTGATAAATAGATTGATTGATTGGTTGATTAAAGTTAAGTAGAGGCTTTTTTGGTTTAGGAAATGTTGATTTTTATAATTAAGTGAAAGATAAATATGTTGAGACTATATTGTTTGAAAATTGTAAATGAGTTTATGAATGACGAGAAAATAGATTTGAGTTCTTAAGAAATTAAATAATTTCTTTTTTTTTTTAATACTGGCGTAACACAAAAAGGTTATCGGCTAAATTAAGTTGCTGTTCGAAAGAGTCGTTCTGGCGCGTTAAGGAGAAAAAGGCGGTGACATTCTAATTGGGTTAAAAGCTTTCTCAGCTCTTTTTTTTTCTTTTTATTCTCATGTGACTACGAGACAAAAAACAAAAATACGAGAGAGCATGAGACAATTTAACGTACTTATTACTAAACGAAAAACTTTTCAATTTTACGCTCTTTTGAGCAATATTTTTTTTTTCTTTTTTTGAGGTACGCGTTGAAACTATTATTAAAAGAATCGAGCTTTTACCAGAGCTTTCAATTTGAAATCAAAATTTTTTAAAGAATTTTTTTTACAATTTATTAGTTGATTGTTTTATTGCTATTAAAAATATAAATTTAAAAAAAAATTTCATAGTTGATCACATATAGGTAAAGCTTTTCTTGTTCCAAATTTATTTTAACTGTACTGAGTTATGACGATCGTCCAAACAAACAACACGAAAAAAAAACTTTTAAGGGCTACGCACCTGTCGTCCTTCACTATATCCAACCAAACATAAAACTCTCAGGACAGAATTTACACAAGCATCATAGTAGAAAGCTCACTTCTGCTCATCGGACTAAGTGCACTGGCATTTATAAAAGATTTGCATTCTATGCTTTTCCTTCTTATGTGATTTACTGGGATTTTGCTTTGTTTTTTTATTAAAAAAAGCATTTTTTTCTTCACTTTTATATAATATTACTTATAATAAAAATTAAAATTAAAAATTCAAAGAATTTTTTTTAAATAAAGTATCAAGTAAAATCCTATAAATATATATCGTCTAGGATCAGCAATATTTACCTCAATATTTTTTTTCAGTTAGCTTCGTGGTCAGCTTTCGATAAAATTCTCACTTCGTATACGTGTACAGGTCGTATACACGGTTGCTCGACAGCCGGGGCAAATTGCCTTTATTCCATATAGTGTCGTCGTCGTCGTCAAGCATATCGGAGCTGTTATAATTTTCGAAGCCACGAATGGTAAACGTTCGGAATTGAAAATAAAAATCGTATACCACTATTGCGGTTGAAGAGCCGTTGACGTTGTGGTTCATTATTTTATTAGAGCTTCAATGTTACGTTTTGTGAATACGTGTACTTTGGTTTTCCATGGCTCACACGATTCACGTTTTTTTTTCTTTTTTTTCGACATTGACGATTTTGGTTAGTTCAGAATTCATAACGGAATGTCTGTGATTTTTAACGGTTTGACAGGAAAATTGCTTTCTCCGTTCGTACAATTTTTTTTTTTTTAGATTTTTCTCTTCGACTCTTCACTTTTCATTCAATGAAAAAATACATCTGAATAGTTTTCTATTTTTTTTTCTCTTTTAAATAAGTGGATAGTTTTTTGTGATTGGAAAATTAAAAATTAATCACTTATTGTTATAGTTAAAAAATAAAATTATTATTTTTCTTTTTATACAGATAAGAAATTTTCATTACAATCACATATTCTTAGATTACATTAAAAAATTTTAACAATTAATAAAAAAAATACTTATTTTCAGTATTTAAAACAATTTAAAAAAATAAAACATAAGACTATTCCACACCAACATAAGCAACAATTCAAATATCAAACTATCCAACAAACAATGTGATAAAATTCTTCTAGCATGAATTAAAAGTAATCAAAGGAATGTAAAAATTCAAATATTCTTACTCACAGGCAACAATCTAAAGTCCAGTCCTGTCAAGCTTACATACAAAACTCACCGGAATCTCTACTACTAGTTTGCTATGCATATCAAAGCGTTTCTATGCGGCATTATGTTCATATACATGCACAAAATTCAAAGTAGAAAGCCACGATATTGCAAGTTCTTCAGATGTTTACGATTTTTCGTGTCCTTAGAACTTCTTATCTCATACCTTTTGCTACCTTAGACCTAAAATGTAGGTTAATTAAAAATTTTTCTTAATAAAAATAATTGAATGAAAAAATTATATCTTACAATATCTTTAACGATTCTAAATAATATATCTACTTAATTCTACAATAACCAGCAAACAGATTTTGGCAAAAGGAACTAAAAGACGAGAGAAAATAGCAGTCATGTAATTCTTCCAACTATTCTTGACAGGCCTCGAAATCATAAAAGCACCACTACTCCGATTTCAAAGCTGTCAGGCCGCCTTAGTCAAAAGCTCACCTCTACGCTTTTGAAAAGAAGAAGAGAGAGGGAGGAAAATTCAGGCGTTTCCCGTAATTAGCTTGTCACGCAGGATTAAAATAGCGGCGAGGTGACAACGGCCAAGTAAGCACAGTCCGAATAATACTCCGTACCAAAGCGAAGATTTTGCATTATTAATTTATCTTTTGTCTGGGTGTAAGAGCTTTCTGTGGGTTCATTTGAATGTACTAGACATTTGAAAGATGTTTGTTGGTAGTGAAGATAAAGATGTGTTTTTCGTTACTAACAGATTTGTTGATTTTCAAATCGGTCTAGGTAGGCTGGTTTTGTTCATTATGCTTTATGTGAATTTAGAATTTTATCTGAGTTGAGTTTTATGTCAAGGATAATATACAAAAATAAATTATAATGAAATAAAATAAATTTACAGTAAATTGAAAAATAATTTCAAAGTTTAGTACGTCAAAAATATATTTTAAGTTTATTACTGAAATCAATAAACAGTAATGATAAAAGTTCGTAATCAAGAAAGATTTGACTTATCCAACATTAGCAATAACTTTAATAATTGCTTTCAGCCAAAAGATGTCACTATATAAACTCTTGATACGAAATAATGACACAGTGGACAGCTGCAAGTGGTAAAAGCTTCGTAAAAGCAAAAAAAAAAAATTGATAAGTTCTAGAAACTCCTAAGTCCTATACCTCTTGGGGATCAAACTGCGTCATTGGATGGAAACCGATTATAAAAGTTCTACCAGCATTTTTCTTTCAGCTGCACAGCAGCTGTCCTCGAGATTCAAATATTACTTGCTCTCACTCTCGTGATTCTTTCGTATTTCTAAAGGTGTTTGAATTACATTAGCTTACCAGTGAGTTTAAGAAGAAAAAAAAAAAGAGTATAGGGTAGTTCTGAGAAAGATACGTGCGATCGCACTGCGGTGTACGATATCATACATTTTTAAATAGAATCTAAGGTCGTTAAGCGCTTTTTCGACCTAGAAACTCCTGATACCTTAAGATACTTTTATCTTTTTTCGCGTGTGCTTTGCAATTTCTTTCGATGACTGTGTGTCTATACATATATTGTGTGGATGTTGGGAATAGCAGCCTTGTGAAACTAGCAATTTTCGAAAATCAAAGATTGGCTTTTTTCTGCTTGATGGTTACTACTATTGCTGGTATAAGACGTTTTTTTTTTGTTGAAAATTTTAGAAACTGCAAATGATCTTCGTAAATACTCGTTTTTTATATATCGAATTGCAGTTAGAATTTTATATGTTATGGTGCCAGGTGAATCTTTATCGATATTATCAAAATATATATTGATAAATGCATAGTTTTACGTAAATTTTTGATAAAAAAAATGTTGTTGACCGATATAAAGCTTTTAGTAATACCTAAAATTTCAATAAAAAAAAAGGAGTGTTCGCTTTTGAGTTCTTTACGAGTGGAAGCGATCAAATGGAAATATCGTATAGCATATATAAGCTGAAGCCACTCCTATATACATACCACAGCAAGCTCTCGAAACACAACGGGATCAGAAAGCTATACATAAAGCTTTTCTCTCTACCTCGTGAGAGAGAAAACAAGAGACACAGAGAGAAAGAGAAAGGAGTGAGGAGTGACGGTTTAATGTATTCCCCGAGTCCCACCTGTATATGCGCATCGAAATTACATCGCCCAGTGTCGTCGTCGTCGTAGTAGTAGTCGTCGTCTAGCTCTATAGTCCAACCATCTGCAAGGCTGTACACTCCCAGCAGCAGCAGCAGTAGCAAACGGGATATCGTTTTACCCTCGTCGTTTCGTTTAATTGTGCACTAACGAACGAGCGAGCGAGCGAGCACCCGTTCTCTCTCTCTTAGCCAGAGGAATATCAGTTTCCGCGCATTTACATCATTTTCACGCGAAAGCCTCTTTCTCCCCTTACCCTCTTTTCTCTCTCACATACCTATATATCCCACACATGAAAATGCTTTTGAGAAAGACGAATTTATAATTTATACATATCCGCGAGTATTCGCTGTTTAATTGGTATTAAGTATCAAATGTCAAGTGGGTATGATATGAATACTTTTGTTTATTAGAGAGTAAGAGGATAAGAGGATTTTGAGATCTGTAGTGTTGAATTCTATGACAGAGATGTATAATTGATGAGAATTTCTATTTATTATGAGTAAATAATGATGAATTTTTATAAAGTTTTGACATGGTTTTGATATGACAATAAATTGTGATTTTTGAAAATATATCAAATGACTTTATGGATTGAAAAAAAATTTATGAATTCTGGATTTTTTTAAAACTCTGTAAAATTGATTAATTTAGTTTCTATAGCAGAATCAAAAGGTTCAATTTCAAAAAATCGTATAAGAATGTAAAATTAAAAAAAAAAAAAGAGTAAAGTAAATACGAAACACGCGCGAAAAACAAATATTCAAAGTTCTGTATCCGTAAAACATTTTTTATCGTTTGCTCTCGTAAAACCAGGTTAATTGCACACTTTTATTTATTTTCCAATTCTACTTTCCAAAGGCATTTGACTTTTTTTTTTGTTTTCAATTTACAAGCGTCCGTTTGAGTTTTTTCTTTTTTAAAGTTAGCAAAAAAGCCGATACCAAAATGTAAATCGCAAATTGCTGTAAAACAGTATGCTGAACACGCGTCCCCGTAGCTCGTCAAACAGTTACTGATTATTTGCAATCATTTGTACTCTAACGCTATTTTATTTACCGAGCTCTAATTTATTTCAACAAGCCAGTATTCAATGATTTTTCAATTTCACTTAAAAAAAGGAGCTCCAATAAAAAGAAATCCTTTTTTAAAACTTTAAAACTGGGAATAAAAGAAACATAATAAAATCTCTTGATTTTTCAAGTTAGAAGCGAATCATCAAGACCCTGAACAAAAAAATAAAGTGCGCAAAACACTGACACCCTGAGGGGCAACGAAAACCAAGGATGAGCTCAGTAGTCCGCAGTACAAAATCCTATGGGAGTCTAAGTCAGGAGAGAGAAGAAACACACAGGTTGGATGGTCTAAACTTGCAAGCATAATACTTGACTGGAGATTTGCGCTAATTAATAATTAAGAGAAAACTTGGCTTGAAAACTCGATGCAGCTCGAGGCTACTTTCATGTCGACATCCAGCCAACGAGAGAGAGAGCAAGAGAGAATAAAAATTCTTATGCTGGAAAACTTTGGCTCTGACTTGGGCGTCGGTAAAAATTCAGTAGATCCACGTGCTCGTATTTTTCTTACACCCTTGGTATTGCGTCTCTTTCTTCTCGTACCCATTTTTCTCCGCAGTCTTTTGTTATTTTTGCTTAAATTATAAAATAAGCTGTCTTCACTTCTCTCTTGCTCGGTGCTTGTTTTTGATTATATTTCAAAACGAGTAGTATGGCGCAGTATATATTTCTTATAATTTTCAATGTGAAGATTTTTTTTTTATAAATTATTAAAAAGTAGGTCAAGAAGTTAAAATGAAAATGTATTTTTTTTTTGTTGATTGATATTTCATTATTATTAATTTCATTTTGTACAAAAAATACAAATAACATATTTATTTAAGTATAAATTATTTTTATAATTAACATAATGAATAAATTTAAAATCACATAAAATATCAACCTAAAAACTCATAAATTATTATTTTGTATGTTTCAGGTAAATACAGTAACTAAATGAAGAATAAAAGAAAAAAAAGATAAATTACTATTATATACGGTAAGGTATTTCCATACAAACATTTACATTATTACTCCACTTCAAAAAAAAAGCAAACAATTAATTTCTGACGTCAAGACTTACAAAAATAAAATCATTACAAAATTTCAATCGAACGCAATAACATCAAACAATAATAATTAAAAACAGTAAAAATACGGTGTACATATACATAACCATCTTAACACAACAGCCCCATCTTTTTTCTCGTCTCGTATCTAAGAAAAAGCACAGTAGTAGTAGCAGCGAGGAGGGCTTAACGAGGTGAGGACGTCTACGAACCACGTAAGCGAGCAGCTTCATATTATAGAACGAAGGTATAGAAGAGACCGATTCTACCGACCTCTCTCTCTCTTTCTCTTCTCCCAACATTCGTATATGTATGTATGTATATATATGTATGCATGTCGCAAGCTTATGCATATATACGTGAATAATTGCGTTCGGGCCGTAAAGCAAACGCAAACGAGCCAGTATACCTCCCTCCCACCCTTCCCCCCCTTTCCATCCTCGTGAGCGCTCGCGCGATACAGTTTTTGGAATTAATAAATGATAAGGTACTACTTCAGGCGTAGCAGCAAGAGAAGAAGGGTAGGAGAAGGAGGAGGAGGAGGTGGAGGTGTCCCGAACGAGCACGCACGCGTTCTGCATACTAAATACTGAAATAAAAAGATACACTCGTAGTTGTAGTAGTAGTAGTAGCTAAGGGGAGTGGGGAATAATTAAATTTGTATGATTTTAGCTTGAAAGTTATGCGATGTCGTATTTTACTTGCTTCTTCTCTCTCTCACTCTCTTTTGGTGTGAGTACATTAGAGCGTGGGTTATATGGTATAGGTATGGCCCAATGGTAGTTAACATTTTGAAATGACGTTTATATTGCAAATCAAATGAGTGTAACGCGACCAAGTGAGAGAGAAAGATAAATTACGTTATACGTTATTTACTTTTCTTAAGTAAACGTACTTTTGTGCGGGTAAAAGTATATGTGAGTGAGCTTTTGTATTTTAAAATAAGTAATTTGTTCATTGCTTTTGTGAGAATCGTTAAACGATAATTTAAGTGGTGTTTGAGGTAATAATTGAAAATGTTGGATTATAGATTGAAGTATTGTAGTAGAATAAATTTTTGTAGAAAATTGATTTTATTTGATAATAACTTTATTTATATTTTTTTAAATGAACGTTATTTATTTCTAAATTTAGATTACTATTCAAGTTGTTATCTCTAGCTTTTATATTCAAAAAATAAAGATAATTGAAAATTTCGTTTTGTTAAACCCTTTTAAAAACTAGTTAATAAACAAATATTCATGGTAAAATAAACTATCCAACCGATCTAAATATAACAATTTAAACAAACAGAAAAAAAGTAATTCATACAAATAATATCCATTAGTTTTATTTGAAAATAAAGCTTTTTTTGATACACAAAAGCAAAGAAAAAAAAAATAAAATATACGTCTCAGCATGAAAAATATTGAAAATTCAGTAGTGCTTGTTGGTTGGAAGCTTACGTGAAAGCTCACTTATATCCGCCATTGTCGCGGAGTGCTTGCGCGTAGGAACTACCAAGCCAAGCGACGTTGCACCTGGCGAACGTCCAACTCGTCGTCGTAGTAGTCGTCGTCGTTGGAGAGACCGACTGCATAAGTCGCAGAGAGATCTCGAAAGTAAGAAGTAAGAAAAGTAGAGCGTGGAAATCGTCAGCGCTTGACCGAAACTCTATCAGGTAAGTTTGCAAAAGAAGTAGAAGAAGAAGAAGAAGAAGAGTTGAATAAAAATCCCGGCCTGAAATCTCGAGTGCGAAGCTTCTCAAAAAGCTTGGGAAAAGAAGTATTGCGACCCACATTCACAGCTTTTTCGAAACGAAGCCACGAGGGAGAGGCAGCAGGCCAAACCACAGGAGGGCTTAGGGGGGGGGAGGGAGACAATGTGGGGTGTATTGCCTGGAGGAAGACAAGGGGCAAAAGTAGTATACACACACGAGCAAAGAAGATGAAGAAGAGGCCGAGGTTTAGACCTCCTCTCCTGGAAGCTTCCCGGAACTTGCAAGCTGGCAGGCAAGGGATGAAAAGAGGCAAGAGGAAGAGTATGAGGTGGGAGGCTAGTTTGGCTCTCTGTCTAGTTGTGCCCGAGCCTGCGCCGGTGGTGGCCGCGACGGCCTGGCTCCGCCCGCCCGCCAATCGAGATTTCGCCGGGCCGCGGCTCTGCTCTGGCGCCAATATCGCGCGGCCTCGGACGTAGCGCAGCCTCCCTGCCACAACGGACCAATCGCATCAGTCGCGGCTTGAAACGAAGAGAGAAAAAAAAAACGGCTTGTGTGAAAGAGAGTGAGAAGAGGGGGGGACGAAGACGCGCGTGAGAGAGAGATTTTTTGATGCTGAGAGGCCGACGTTTTCGTCAGTATGTCGCAAGCGACTCGAGAGCTTGCAAGCTCTGCGTTCTCGATCCGAGGATGTAACGATGTAACGATGTCGACGAGGATGTTGTCATGGATTATGATTCGATGGATGTTTGCGCTTAATTTGGAATTTTTTTAGGCTTGGAGGTTATACTTGGTTTTGGAAATCGTTAATTACAATTATGATTATAAATGTATGATGCTAAAAAATTTTAGAAAAAAAATAAATTTGCTATTTTATCATTCTTGTTAAATGCAACTTTTACTGTTTCAATAACTTTATTCATTTAATTAACTTTTCAATATTTTACTTTAATTTAATTTACCCTTCTGAATATTATTTAGTGATTACATAATGCAAATATAACGTAATTACAAAATTGAAAAATTGTTTACCTTTAAAAAACATACGAGAAACGAGTTATTTTTTAAAATTATTCATATATGATTGCATATCCAATACGGTAATGTTATTTGAAAAACATTTTGTTTACAACCATCCATAAAATCTGGTACATTTTATAAATTTTTTATTTGTAAACACCAAGAAATCCATACAACTCTGTTGTCTTTTTCTCGCAGTCTCCTAATATTTCAACGTGAGATTTTTACACTTGAGAGACTCAAAAAATCTCTTCGATTTCCCAACCGCTTTTTACACACACACCACACAATTTTTCAAAGCAAATTTATATACACTCCAGAGAATTCTTTAGCAATACACGTCTCTCAAACTTTTCTCCGCAACTCCCTTAAAAAAGAAAAAAAAATAAAAAAAAAAACATAAAAAAAATATCGAAAACTAAAAAGACGAAATACCTCGACACATATTTCATCAAAAATATTGGACGAATACTAAAAATCTCAAGGCGCGTAGCAGCAGCCAGTATAGAGTCGCATTAATTATTGCTTATTCAAAACCCCGCAGTAGCAATAGCAATAGCAATAGCAATAGCAGCCAAACAGGAATCGATATATATTCTCTCTTCCAATAAGACCGCTAACCCACTTGCCTACCGAATGAGTTCAAAGATTTCAAAGCCGCATACGTATATATATATCCCCCAAGAGCAGCTGTCCTTCCTCGTTACCTACCTTATTCGTCCTATCGGATGTTCTCCATGTCGTTTTCCTCCACCTCCTCTTCTCTCGCTCAAGTGAATATTCAAACGTTCAATTATTTGCATCCACGCCGTACTTCAACCTGCACAGCAGCAGAAGCAGCGGCGATTCGTGATTCTCTCGACCGAACATCTAGTAGTAGTAGTAGTAGTAGTAGGGAGAGAGAAACGCGCGTGTAACCCAGATCGTCCTGGCGTCCAATTTTTCCCGTAAAACTCTCACGTCCAGGGCCTTCTTCTCTCTCTCTCTCTCTCTTTTTCTCTCTTTTCTCATGCCTGTACTGTGGTGCTAAGCTTCTTCTTGCTCCCCCTTTTTCTCTGTTCATCCTCCTGCAACGAAATAATGCATGGACTGGAAGCTCGTAATATTCCAGCATCCCGGCCCTTTTTTTTCTCTCTTTCTCCCTACCTTTCTTTTTCCTGCTGTCCTCCGTTTTCTTTCTCTTTCTCTTGACTTAAATTTACGACTCGACGTTGGGATCTCGGCCTATAAAATACCGTGAAATTATCAAGACCCAAAAGCTGGATAGAATTTCATGTCGTAACATGTAAGAGTCGATGAGTCTGAACCAACTGATTTTATTTTACTTTTTTATAGATTTAAAAAAAAAAACAAAAACAATTTTTATTTTTAAATTATCAAAAAAGCTAAAAAATTAATATCCATATGAAACGGATAAGTACGTTATTTGGAAACGCTGTTTCAAAGCAACTCGAGTTACTCACCTATACATATATATAGAGAGACAGTGTACTATTAGCCGTTAAAACGTGGACATAAAAGCTCGCATTTCGACATATGACTCAATCGCGGATGCGCGTCGTCGCACATACATATACATATATACATATATACATTTTAGTCACTAAGGCGCATTATGACCATGCAATAACGTCGACGTGTGCTGCTGTTGCTGCTACTATTGCTACTAACACACGAGAGTAAGAGAGAGAGAGAGAGAGAGAGAGAGAGAGAGAGAGAGAGAGAGAGAGAGATAGAGAGTTAGAGCATCAAAACATAGAAGACTACGAGTCGGCCTCTAAAACTAAATTAGCCGAGAGTTTATGCGAGCTTCGGTCGGTGCGTGAGGGCAATATATTTTGCCTGTCTAGCGCATCAAACGACGATGCGTGGGTGGGTGGAGGAGGAAAATGCATCCGTGTCACATACAGCAAGAAAAGCCACTGTAGGGAGGATGAGGGAGTAGTAGGTATGGGTGTATTCGCGGGAATTTGGGAACGCGATTACGCACAGCCACGGCGTTAACCTGGTTAACATTTATGGTGTGCCGCTTTGCGCTTGTGGCTGTAAATTTTACAATTAATGTATTTACTATCGAGATGAACGACTGACGTCTATAGGGAATGGAAAATAAATATATGTATATATTCGTGGAAAATTGGATGTGCTTGTATGTGTGTATGGATGCTTTGGGGGGCAAGTATATTATGTTTTGGTATTTCCAACTGCTTCGTTAACAATAAAACATTCGGACGATAAATAGTTGTGATGTTAGTGTAAAATTGTTATATTGGCTGTTACCAGTGAATTATATGCTATATATATTGTAAACGATAAGGGTATTGTTAGTTTCTAAAACAACTATTCGTTGTGATATAGGGTAAATCAATTTTGAGATTTTATATTTAAAAATTTACTGATTTTTTTTTTCGTTTTATTTTCAGATGTATGTCAATCACTATTTTAAATCATCATTCTATATTAAATAACAAAAATAAACGTTTTCTAATAAATAGTATTTTGAGACACTTGAGTAGTAACTCACCCAATCGACAGTACATCGACATATAAAGTTAACGCTAGAAATAATAGCTCCACCAGTCAAAATCAAATCGTTTGTCAGAAGATTAAGAAAGAAGCATATGCGTCCACAACGACACTCACTCGCACTCCCCCACCTCTCTCCCCGATCCTCTCACTTACAGTAATAAGCCGTAAAAATAAATGGGCTGTCGTTATTTTACGAGAGTCGTCGAGGGCAACGCCGATAATCCGTCCGTCGACGCGTGGCTCAACTACCATATATACATATATACACGTAGAGCAATACAGCAACGTCCATTGGGTCATAAAATTGTATCTGTCATATAAGGATACGTGTGTGTGTGCAATCGACGTTTGCATGTAATCCGTAAAGTTAGCCGATTTCGATCTTTCAACCTTTTCTGCTTTCTCTTCTACTGAATATTGCAAGCTTTCTTTGCTCATCCGTAAGTTATAACGTACGATATATATATGTGAGTACGGATTCATACGATTTTTCAGGACTATCAATTTTAATTCCTTTTCTCGATAGTTTTACTGTTCAGATTTATTAGAGACTAAGGTAAGAATTTACGATGGTTACAGCTACATTTTAACGTTTGGAATAAAAAAAAGGTATTGTAATTAACAGCTTTTAACTTGTTTTATCTTAAGTTATTGTGATATTTTTCTCTGAAAAATAAATTTTACATAATAAATTATTCATACTCTTAAAATTAAAAATAAACCGCAACAAATTAATTTACTACTAATTGTTAATTACACGTTTATTATCATTTAAATATTAGACAGGTGACATAGCCCAGTCGGCCGAGCATAGGATTTGTAATCTTATATGTCGTGGGTTCAATTCCCGTTGCTCGTTGTTCTGCGCTTTTCTTAAGTTTTAGTAAAAAAAACCTTTGTAACGAGAACATTCTATCATTCCTTAACATGAAATGTATAAATTGTTGAACAAAGTTTCAATCAAAAGATGCATTTCATTATTTGTTATAAAAGGCTTATCATCACGTTAACTAGATAAAATTAAGATCAATCAAATAAAAATTATTTCATTAATTTTTGATAATTTCAATAAAATAAATTATAAAAATTTTATTTTTTTAAAATATTAAAATAATTTAAAGAATCAATACTTAGATAACTTTATCATAGCAAATTCGCTAAAGAATTAAAATAAAAGCTCTCAACACGCGTCAAAGAAAATAGCAGCGAAATGTTAACACAGTTAAAACTGGGCTCTCTCGCCCAGCAACTAATTTACCGTAAGGCAAATAATCGTAAAGGCGCACCAGCGAAATTCCCGCGAATTTCACGTGAGCGAAACACTGGTAGAGAGAAAGAGAGAAAGATTAAAAAAAAACGGTACGAGTATACCGAGAGCTTAGTTCTCCTTATATACATATATACACACCCTTGGAGTCTCCCATGGGCGTCATTCGACTCGCTCCCACGCCTCTACTCCCCAATTGCCTCAGTTCTCTCTTTTTCTCTTTCTCTCTCTTCCAGCAGCGTCTCTACTACTGAGCTAACTGCCTTCCTTGGTCCGCAGAGTCCCGTCTTTCTTTCGTGCCGCCCCGGAACTTTCGACGCTTCCGAGGGCACTGGGTGTTCAACCTGTCCTCAGCTACCTGTTTTCGATTCAAGTGCCAGCGGCCTTTTACTCTGTACCCAAATCTCTTACTTACCGGGGACTACATTTTGGGAAGCAAGCGATAAGTCGCTTTTGCGTTACTTCTTCTTTTTTCTTTTTTTTCTTCTTCGATCCCTTGTCAATTTGGCACGAACGTATACTTCTTAATCAACTGGCTCACCGCGTATACGAAACTTTTATGAAATGTATATCGTCCTTGTCTCGTGTCAAGCTACTGGTATAGTCGCTTCGTTGTTTTATTAATAAGCACGAAGTTGGTGAAAAAGTTACGGCCTTCTCGAATGCATTAAAAAGTTGTTGGATATGGTAGGTGGGAAGGGGAGGGAGGGAGGGAGGGTTAAAAAAGAAATGGGGTCAGCTTGGAAAGCTTCAAGCGACGACTATATGCCTGTATATATAGTATATATATATGTAGAGAGATAGTGTGGTGTATACGCATTATGTGTCGTACATTTACTTACTTTAAAATGCGCAATTCGTCTCGCGTAATTGCTTTTTACGGCCTTTCGTTAACTTTTTTGTCGCTCTTTTCTAAAGTTATTTTATTTTATTTTATTTTGCAACAGCAGCAAAAATAAATTTTGAATTGGGTGAATGTTTAAATAAAGATGGGATAGTATGGTAATATAATGTATTTTGTCATTATAATCAATAATTAACATTATTGATATGATATTATGTTTAGAGTAAATTTTATGACAATTCGCGATAGTTTACCTCATTTTATATACTAATATAACTTTGCTGATGAAATGTTTGTTTGATTATAAATGGACTGCATATATTGGAAATTGTGTTTATACAAAAATGTATCGCTTTAAAACAAATTTTCTTTTTAACGTTATTAAAATAAATATGCGTGTATAAATATGCAATACTCATTTCATAATGAATAATATAAATATTTCATGCGAGTATTTAAAAAATAAATATAAATATGCGTATGTTAATATATTTTAACGTTCATAACTCAACACCTCTTATTTAATAAAAACATAATTTTAAAATAAAAATATATTATTTTTGAATATTAATTATTATAAGAATATAAGAAAAAGAAAAATAAACTCACATAATTAATACAATAAAAGTGTAAACTTAAAAGTTAAAATTTACATTTCACACGGCAGTGACCAAGCGCAACCAAAAGCCTCCAAAAGTCTAGCAACATTAAGAGTCTCCTCGACTGCGAAAAGTTAGAGAGAAGAGAGAATCGACGAGAAAGAAAGAAAGAAAGAAATAGCAAAACGATTTTCCTTTTATCGGCTAATTTTGCCACTCGCTGCTATACCGTAGAGCTTGAATCGTAGTAAGAAGCGGCCCCGCAGGGCAAGGAAGCTGTTATCGCTTCTTTTTCTTCTACCAGTAAGGGGATCGTCTCAAGGGACGTTGGAGACTCTCGGTGCATTTGGCTCCTTTTGTTTCTTCGAAGAAGAAGAAGAAGAAAGGAGGGAGGGGGTATGGCTGAGGTGAGCTGGTCTGTACCTACTTATCGGCCCGAATTCTACCGTCTACTTTACATGTCTTCCCCCCCCCTTCTTTTGTCTCTGCTAAGTTTGTATAGAAAATATCTGTTTTAGTTTTCTCTATAAAGTGTTGTTTGCAAGTTTTTTTTTTGTTGAAATATATAATTTTATTTTATTTAATATTTACTAGTTAAAAATTAAAAAAAAAATTCTATATCAATTATTATCAAAAAGTAAAAAAAAAAAATTCTTTTTCCATTATCACAAACGTCTTGGCAATAAATTTATATTAAACTTTTGCATTAATCCAACAATTATAAAGTTCGCAATAAGCCAGTATCGTTAACAAAGTTACGACGACGACGACGACGACGTCGACGTAGCGCACGTTTTCAAGTAAGTGGATATCAAACTTCTCATACATTATCCTGAAAACTCAATTATCACTTCTTAACTTGATATCTCTTTCACTCTCCTCACTCGGTACTCACGCGCTAAAAGTATAGTCGCAAGCTCTATCTCGTCCAAAGCGTCCCCTAAAGAAAAAAAAAAGGAAGCTTGCACAAAACGAAGATACACACACACCTGCATATAACTCACTCACTCCCACACACACAAGCTTTCCACACCCTCCACGTCATTTTCTTTCAAGAAATTCATCTTGTTTAGAGTAGCAGTAGCATCACACACTTAACGTTACGAAGGAAAAAGTGAAGGAGGAGTGAGGGGGGGGGGGGAGGGTAGTAGAGATGGATGCGCTTGTACCATCCGTTTTTCTACAAGCCGTCATACATGGCTTCGAACAAAAGAGGAAAAAGCGATTACCTCTTCCCAAGGGGGTGGAAAAAAGAGATAGTCAAAGGTGAGCGGCGAGCCTCAATTTTTAAAAGCATCCAAGTACACTACGATACTGTTGGATGGAAAGGAGAGGGAGGAGTAAAAATTTCGCGTATGGAAGCCGAAAGTCAAGGCGGATGTATATATAATATCGTATAGAGGATGGATGGATGGATATGCTGACTGGGCACGGCGTGTATAGTATACACCAGTACTAGTAGTAGTAGTAACATCTGCGCGCATGAAACTTGCACAGTCCCCTTCTCTCTCTCTCTCTCTCTCTCTCTCTCTCTCACTCTTATACTCGATGTTTTTACGCCGGCTTTTTGTTTCAGCTGTTTTATTGAACAGCTCTTTCTCGCAGCAGTTTTTTTTGCGTCTATACTCTTTCCACGTCAATCTCGTGGCGATTCGCAAAGCTGCTCCTGCTACCCCCCACCTATATCTATGAACGCTTATGCTACTGCTGCTAGTTCACAAGAGATATATATATTTACGCACGTAGCAGCTTTGTCTTTCAGCCATTCCTCTACTTTCGTTTTGGCCAGCAGCTACTCCTTCTTTCTTTCATTTTTATTTTTTATATTTTTTCGTTTTTGCACGTGCGCTTTGGTTATACCTGGATATATATCTCTTTATGTTTTTTTTTTTGTCCTCTTGTATATATATTTTTATATTCAGCGTCGTAGCTCAGCTGCAGTCAGCAAGTTCTTTCGCTCGCAAAATCTTTCATCAATGTTTCAGGATAAAGTATAGCTACGTTACTCTGTGACTTTTTTTTTTTTCAAATCTCAACGCGTGTTGTCAGCTATTCTTTTTGTTAGAAAGAACAATATTCTGATTTTTACATCAAACGATGTCGTGGGAATATGCGAGATCTGAACTAAGCTTGAAGATGCTTTTAAGGGTCTTCTGGAAGGTTGAAGACACTTAAATAATATAATACTTTTCATGTCTTACTATTGTTCTGAGAATTGAGTTTTGAAAAAATGAAATAGGTTTTATTTAAAAAACAAAAATATATTAAAAAATTAAATAAAAAATTGTGAATTTTCTTGTCTCTGTTTTTATAAAAATTCTTTTAAAAATGTTTATAAAAAATTTTCATGCTAAATTTAAAAATTTTCAATAAAGCTGTTCTGTCCTAAGCGAAATTGGTCCAAGGATTTATATGTGATTGCACAGCATCTTTATGAAGTACCGTCATAAAGCTCGGTTAAAATTAATCTGTATAACCAGACGATATTTTTATCAAAAAAAAAAAAAAAAGAAAAAAAAGAAATATATATAAAAGCAACTCGCGCACACCTATATGAAAGCTACTGCCACAGTAGAGTTTGAGCTCTTGTTATCGCTGCGTGGTAGGATAGAATCCCGTTGGCGACATCGTTAACAAAGATATTGGTCGTAAGAAGCTCCTCGCAAGAGAGGCAATGGCGTATATATCGTCTTCAGCACTGATTTACGGCTGCCACGATATATATACGTCCAAGAGAAAGAGAGAGATAGAGAGAGGGAACCAAAACGATATACGCAGCAGTAGAGTCGCATCTTTCGCTAAAGTCGAGGCCATCTGCCGCTGCTACTGGTACTGCTATTGCTGCTTTCGGTCTTTTAATAAATCGAGTATAGCTCGAAAACCTTTCTCCGATACGAGCTCACGAGAGCTATATAGAGCTTATGAAGCTAGTATAATCGTCGATAAATTTTACGCCACGACGGATTTTTATGTACGATAAATATCGGCTCGATCGAGCTTGTCTCGTAATGAGTTTCATTGTCTTTTCGGTGGTTATAAAAGGATGAAAAAAGAAAAAAGAAGGGGGAAAAAAAGTGGCTGCGTTGAAAAATTTTATTATGTTTAATTTATGATCCGAATGACCGAGTAAAATTTTTTGAGACTATAGCGATCAGAGAAAACTGGGTTAGCATGGTCAAACTCGATGAAAAATTAAAGTCCATCATTAAGATTAATTTCAAATGGTTTTTTTCTCTCTCTATAGTATATAAACTTTTTAATCTCGATAAATTTATGCTGATATAACAAAAGGCCAATCTATTTTTATCACACAAGCTTTCTCTCAAACTGTGTAATTTTATTATTTCCCTGGAATAAAAAAAGAAAAAAGAAAATTATTAATCTGGAACGAGTAGTATAGAGGAAAATGTAATTGAAAAATTTCCATAGTTACCTACATTCAAAGCAAAAGACAATTTTAGCAATATTCCATCATAAATCATATCCGTTACATATAAGCAAAATGCAATCGAGAAAAAAAATATGATTCTTTTAATTACAAAAAAAAAACTCAATACAATCCAAGCATATATATAAAAAAAAAAAAAAATGAACAATACTAATATATCTCATGTAATGTCGATTTCGTTATCTGGTTTTAACGACCAGCAATTTCGGCAAAGTAAAATCGAGGCTACACTGCTATTGCATAGAGAAAGAGATTAAAAGCCTCACGCACTACTAGTGCGCTACCTATTAAAAGGTATATCTACAAGCGTGTATATAAGGCTGCAGCTGGTTGTGTCTCTGACTCCAGTGTTATGTTTGAACAAATGAAATTTTTTCTAATTTCAAAGATAAAATAATCCAGCAGGCAAATTGTACGCGTAAACTTCATTAGCCGCGGCTGTGACTATATTTATATTCTTCTCTTACGGTGACAATTTCATTTAGCGCTGCACAACATAATTCCCAGACTTACCATCACCACCACCACCACCACCTGGAAGAGAAGCGTCACTCTGAATCGTCTCTTTTACCCGAGTAATACACTGGCTGTGTACTACCAAGTCTCCAGTAAGGGTTGAGAGACGGAGATGAGTAGAGTCCGCTAATCTCTAACGCTTTGGGAGGGAGAAAGAGACTTGGGCCTTGATCTTTTCAGTAGCTACATGAAAGCTCCCTTGGGTGAAGTTCTCGAATGTAACGAAGCAGGGCTGGCAAAGGATGTTACGGAGGCTACAAGTGCGAGCGAGTTAAGAAAATGTTTGTGCGAAATTTAATGGGATTTTCAAGGAGAGAGAAGAGTGTTGAGAAAAATTCAAATGAGCTTGATTTCATTTGGTAATATAATAATACTACGAGATGTTGGGGTTGCTAAACGTAATGTTTGCTTTAAAAAAATTTAATATAAAATTTGATAAAATTTTCATTTATTGTTTGAGTAATAATTTTTACGATGAGGACTGTAATATTTGTAATTTGTGAATTCAAATAATAAAATAAAAGAAAGTTTTAACATTTTTGAGAAATGTAAAATTTTTCATAAAATAAGAAAATATTGTAAATCTAGGAATATATTTATTAATTTTAATAACAAAATTTTAGGTCAAAGAAATTTTATACATCGCATCTTATAGAGAATCAGATTCTCAAAGTCTTTCAAAAAATTCCTTTCGCACATCTAGAGCCCACATTCTTAACAACAAAAAAAAAAAAAAAAAAAAATTAATAAATCGCCATCAAAAAACCAGCCATGCACCCAAATCGCTGCAAATTAAACCGTTTTTCTCCAGCCCCACTACTCCCGTCCCCTCCCCCTTATTTTTTCCCCCCACACCCTCCCAAGACAGTCTCCCAAGACAGTCTCACCCACAGTAAAGAATGTAATTACATCTTGAGGATCAAAGTCGTCGTCGTGAAAGAAGCTCTAGCACGTTCTTCTTTGGAAAGCGCTCGGAATTTGAATATTGACAATCGGAATTCGTCGTCTTTAGTCGTTTGAGGCTCGTAACGACAGCTGCCAGACAACAACTCCCTTGCTGGTACGTTCTTTCTTTTTTTTTGCTTTTTCTTTCTCCAAACGGTACTTGTATAGCTTAGTCTGTAACTGCTGAGTTCTTTTCTTTTTCCCTCGTGGGCTTTCTAGACTTGAGATGCAGCTGACGACGAGCGAAAATGGTTGTGTATATGGAAGTATTGGTGATCTTCGATATTCTATTGCTGATGTCTACTACTTGTGGAATAAATTTTAGTCGTTTCGATTGTTTTTCAGATAGATTTGCATAAATGGAGCTTGATTGTTCGATATTGAACTTGAAATGGGAAACAGTTCATGTCGTAGAACGAGGAAAGTAATATTCTTTAAAAAAAACACGATATTGATTTTGTATAATAACAGAAAATTTTCATCTTATTATGTAATAAAATAAAATATAACACTCTTTCTTTTTATTAAAAATTTTCAATATTTTCTCAACCTTGAAATTTCAAAATAATACAAAATCACATTTTCACATTACAAAAAAAAATCAAATATACAAAATCTCATATAATCTTAAACCTTCCAAACAAAACAATTGTAAAATAACCACAAGTACCAAAAGAACGATTAAACTTGAGGGAGGTTTACAAACCTAAATTTTCTCGAAATACGTCGGTGTAAACAATCTTAGAGAGAAGGTCGAGAAATGCAATTTGCAGGGCCGTCCGTTTCATTAGAGAGCTTGCGGTGGTCTGCGAAGACAGCTCTCTGTAAAAGCGGCAAAACATTTTGGCTGTGACGTTGCTGCTGCTGCTACTGCTGCTACTGCTGTGTAGAAGGGCTTGTATAATAGTAAGCTTACAATGGTATGCTGGACTTTCTTACTTTTGCTTCTTGGCTAAAGCTTACTATCCGCGTGACTTGCCAGCTTGTCTTGGCTTTCAAGGTTCTTACAAGCTGTTTATTTATTACAATTGTAAATAAAGTAATCCAGTAACTAACAATCTCCTAAAAACTAGCAAAAAAATAAAAAATAATCTTCTAAATATGGAACAATATAATATGCGCTTACAGCTTAAATTTTCCTTGAACTCGTTATATCAAATCTCACAGCAACCACCAAAGTACACCACCAAGCTTAGTAGTAAATCGGCTGGTCTTCTTACAGTCTCTTCTTCCTCGCCCATGTCTGCTCACCTTAGGATCGACTCACATACAAACCGAGTGTAGTCGCAAGTCGCTTCTCTCTCTCTTAGGAATGCGTTCTCTTAGAGCTTGAAGTGGCGGCTCGTCTTGTGAAACATCCAGAGCTTGCATACACCTTCTCTCCTGCCTCCTCGTCGAGGGGTGCGTCCAATAAACGTCCTTCAGAAGCCAAAGTGAGTGGGCCCACTGGTATATACTGCAGTACAATGTACTACTGAGAAAGCTTCGAACTTTTGAACCAACCCTTACCCTCCCCCCTCCCTCCCTCTCTCTTTCTTGTCATCGTGTTACTAAGTTGGTTTTCAAGACTACGAATATCCGAGGTTGTGCAAGTACAAAAAGATGGTGACTTGCATTTTTGTATGGTTGAGATACACTATGCTAAAGATATTAAATTTTGATGTAAGGTTGTATCGTTAATGTTTTGCGTGAGTTACATATTTTATTTAAATACTTGCCATTAAAATTATGTCCGAATTTAAGCACCTCATAAAAATTAATAATAAGTTCATGTCTACATCAGTAAACTTGGTTTTATAGGCTTCTAAGGAGACTAAATGCTGTAATATTATTGTTTTATCAGCATTTCAGACTTTTGTAAATAAAGTACCTCGACTTTAACAAATTTACAACCTTTTTTCTGACTTATACGTTTACTGACTTAAGTTAAAGGTCGACAATATGTATAAGAGGAGAAAAAAAAAGGTAAAAGCTGCTTTTACATTAAGTGTGTTATTTTTTCATTTCAGAGTCCTTGGTTTTGGATTATTTAACGAAAGAATAGATCTTTTTTTTTTCTCAGACGACTAATTTCCAAAATAAACGAAAACAAAAACTGTCCTCAAGGGTCACGTTTCAAACTGCTCACTGTAGATTGAAGATCTAAATAAAATACTTGCTGTATTTTTACTTTATCTTTTTTTTTTTTGTTCACTTAATTCAATTTAAAGCTGACATAATTTTTTCACAATTTTTTTATTAATTTTATTTTTAATGTTGGTATAATCTCTACGAATACACACGGTTACATAAGTCATACACAGCTTTATACAATTTTTTATTAAAATATGAATTTATTTACAAGAATTTATTAATAACTCAATTTTATTTTTAATTGTAATAACAAAATAAAGTTACACGAACAATTTAATATTTTTACAATAAACTGTAAATAAATACCAGAAAAGAATTCAATATTCGATGAATATACTGTTTACGAAAAGAAAATAATTAAATTAACGTAAATTTATAAAAATATATTAAAAGTATCAGATAAATTATTCATCAATACATTATTTCCAATATATTTATCAAACAAATTAAAAAGTCATTTACCAGCACTTATTTTTTTTTTTTTGCTCTACTTTACCCTATACGAACAGCAGATATACAATATCCTCTCACTTCCCCAGACACATACACGCATCGAGATAAGCAAATAACTTCCCATTCTACTGGGTAAAATTTATGCTCACACAGCAATGTTAATATTAATCATTATTTGAAGAACGCAATCGATAGGGTTTAATACACGTTACTGCTTATACTGCAGCAGCTCTCTATACCTATACATATATATACACATTGAACAACAACGCGATATAGAATAACGCGCTTATAAATATTACTCGTGTCATATCCGTTGGATCGACATACACACATACAAGCCGAGAGCCTTTGATGTATTGCGCTGAGAATTCCGGTCGATTGACTGCAAAATGAGCGTAGCTGTATATCTATATAGATGCAGAGGAAGGATGGTAGAGCAGGTAAAGGAGAGAGAGAGAAAGAGAGGGGAGATAAATAAAAAAAAAAAATAATAAAAGTAGGAAAAAAATGTCTTTGTTTTTCGCGTGTGATCGATACATTGTTTGAAGCGCGTTTCTCTCTACATCACCTCCACATACACATACACACACTCATACTTCTACCATTTCAGATCCGCCGCCTGTTAGCCTGTTGCGTTTTGCCCTGTATATCGAGGTAAAGCCTCTCTTTCTCTCTCACTCTCTGTCTCTGTCGAAGCCCATCAATGTTTCATTATTAATGCCTTTGTCTTTTCCGGCCTTTCATCACAATTAACTCGTTTATTAATGCAAAAGCTCGACACACGCTCTCGAGAGTCTGGTATTTTATAAAGATGAAAAAAATATGCATTCTCTTGTATTTATATATGATTTTTTTTTTTTTTTTAATGGAATGTAATTTTGTATTATTAAAATATTATTGTTATTATTTTATATAAAAGGCATGTTTAATGTTTTATTATAAAAATAATATCTTTATTTTTATAAAAAAATTTGTGATACACAAAATTTTATAAAATTATTATTTTTATTATAAATAAGTATAATTTACTGATACTCTCTGTGAACAATATATTCTACCACGTTCTAATTTTATCCGTAAGCTCTAGCTGCTTTAATCAGGAAAATTAAATAGGTCGCAAGAAAACTAGCTTAAGGACATAACAAATGGATGTTTATTAATAAAAACCAACGGAAGATAATAACCAAACGTAAGAAAAAGAAGATAGAAAAAAAGATGATAAAATTAAGAAGAGATAAATGTCGAGAAAACAACTATAGAAATGCGTAATTAGATGCAGACCTAGAGTTAAAGTAGTATAATCATGTATCATGGGTTGGCATTAAGACGCGCTTTTCCGGAATTTCTCTTCGTATATTATTTAATATATAAGTCTATTTTTAGTCTACTATTTCATTTTTCTTATTTACTATATTAACTTGAATCTAAGTTTTTTTGGCTCAGGATAAATTCTTCAAAAAAAATTTTTGTATCTACTTAATTAAAATATCTTATCTGTGTTTACTATCGTAATATAGACGAGCGATTTTAATATTATAAGCAAGACATACAAAACAAATGTTCTTTTTGCGAAAGCTTCAGCTAGCGAGGATTTAACACTGCCAGACTAACTTCTATGTAAGGATATAACACCGTTGAAGAAAATAATTTTTTTTTGTAGAAAAACAAGGCGTGGATGAAAAGTTTGCTATGATCCTAGGATAAACGTTTTGGTCAATGTATAAATAAGAAGCTTTCCCGTGAAAAAGTTGGACCTACTAAGGCTTATCCTCTTCCGGAATCAGCTTTTGACTCGCTTACTTTTTTTTCTTTTTTTTCCAAAGCTTATATGGCAAAGAGAACAAAACAATCGCACCAGGGATTTGAAAAAGTTCCTTGGGAATAGCATTTTTTTTTTATTAATGTTCGTAGGTATACTTAAATATTAATATCATCTTAACAAATTATACGATAAATTAATTTTGATATTTTTTTGGACCAATACGCAATTCAGTACCTTAAAATCGAGTGTTTCTATCCGCAAGCTCTCCAAGACAACGACCTCTAAGTTAAAGTCCGTTACGTGGTTTTGTCGGGTAGTCCAGCTCTGCGTCTTCCATAAAGCTCTGTAGCTGCCAGCCATTGGTCACCTAATAGCTTTACAACCCTGACCGGTCATCTAGATAAAAAAAAGGAAAAGTAAGAAGAGAAGAGACAAGAAAGCTTTGCAAGCTTCGCAAGCAAGTACACAGTATATACTCCAATAACCAAGAAATTCCAGCTCTTCTTGTCGTGTAAGCAGAGAAAGCTCTACTTATATATACCATTAAACGTACTTACACGACTACTACGAAGTTAACCGTAGCTTCCCTATCAATCATGATAATAGAACGATAAATATCGTCTGGTTGGACAACGGTCGATCCGCAAGATACACGCTGTTATGTGGTTACGTATGTGTGTATGTTTATACATTGAGTGGGGGAGGGGGAGAAGGCTATATCTACCCTGACTCGGCGCATTTGCCGGGTAATTGTTTCTTAAGTGTAAACCTATTAATTTGGATTTAGCGGGTAATAATTTTCGATAAAGGGACGGGGGGATGTCGTTTTTGGAAAGTTTATTTATGGTAGGAGGCGTACGATAGATTATAGAAAACGAACAATTCTTATTTTATCCTATAAAACTTAACTATTTTATAAATTTTTGTATGAATAAGCCTAAGCTTATCCTTTCGAATCATCGTAAAAAACAGACAAAAAAAAATTAAGTTTCTTCAAAGCAAGTATATCCTCAATCGGCATTCAAGCGCTCATCCACCCACAAGAGAAATAGGATGAAAGCTTATACCATACACAAACATACCTACACAGATGTGTAGTATATACCGAGACATATATATATATATATATATATATATATATATATATATACACACATACACATACAGGTATATGTGCTTGCAAGCTTACGCACGCTCTACCGTTATAATTCGACTCAATTATCACGCGAACGCCTACTACTGTGAGAGAACGTAGATATATGTATTCCTCCCCCCTCTCTCTCTCTCTCTCTCTCTCTCGATACTAATGGCTGGCTCTGCGGTTTACTCTTCGTTCAACGATGACGATGACGCTGCTGTTGCTACTGCCATACACAGCTTGGAATGAGAAACATATATAGGAGGTATGAGTATGGTATGGAAAAGAGGGTGGTATAGAGAGAGTTTGGTCACAAAGGCGTGGGGAAAACGATACCGCGCGTTAACGATGACGAGCGTATTAAATTACTCTAATGAGCAAAACGCGCTACTGCTGCTGCTGCTGCTGTTGGGACGACGACGCTATATAGTGTTATGTATATATAGACTACTGTCGATACTGATCAATCCGTGGGATGGATGATATTGCTGAAGAAGGGGGAGGGATTGATGTGTACATGAATGTATATGTGATGCTACGCTGATTTTCAGGTGGGGTTCTGTGCGAAAGGTTTAACTGGAAAGATAATACCGTGAAAATTTGGGTAGAAGTGAGTGTCTTTTTGGATATATTGGTATTATCTCTATGTGGGATGTGCTTTTGGATAATAAACGTGGAATTTGTTGAGGATGGTCATGGGAGATATATATATATATATATATATATATATATATATATTTGGTTTTTGGGGAATTTTAGAGAGGTTTGTTAATGGAGTAGGGGTTTTTGTGGGAGATATTTGATTTTTTTTTTCTTTTAAATGATGATTAAATTTTCTGTATTGTTTTTTTTATCTCTTTTTACTTAATTACTTGGACAATTTTTGTAAATTGTTATTTTTGTTATTACGGGTGATCTATTACTATTAGTGAACTATTTATTCCTTGTTTACCAGCTAATTAACTTTGCTTCGTCAATATTACTCTCTCGTAATTGTAACACAAACATTTATATAGATCAATGTTTACGACAATCTTGTTGAATCTATCAAATCTCTCTCCCTCTATATTTATTTGTCTATAATATGTACATATCACTTTGTCAATCACAGTTTGTTAAATGATCTAAAAAAAAATCAAATAAAAATCTGTTTTTAATATAAATTAAATTTATCATAAATTCAATTACTCAAATTGACAAAATATTTATTCAATAACGTAGCGAAGCTAGACAAGTTTGTTTGCTATTTAATTACAAAGATAGCTAGACGCTTTGATTCTATGAGACGATATACCGAACGAATACATTACAGACCGTCTTCTCAACCATACTTTAAACATCATCTCGCTTTGAATTTTAATTATATGTCCAAATCCTACACAACAATTTTGACAATTTTTTACTATTTAAAAAAATTAACAATCTCCAACACCTTTAAAAACAATTATTATTCATCAGTCAAAGTCATGTATACGAGAGAAGAGAGAGGGAAGGGTATTCCACAGGAATGTTAGTATAGAGGAAGGTTTTCGGTTATATACACATAGCATAGTATATACCCCCGCGGGTCTCTCGAGCTTGAGCAAGCAGCGACAAGAACATCGACGTCGTCGTCGTACCTGGGAAGGGTATAAGGGGATAGGTCTAGCTAGTTGCCTTTGCTTCTATATATATATACTACATATACCACATATATATATATATATATATATAGTTTACCTCTACGATGACGACGACGACGACAAACAAATGGCGCGCCTGCAAACATTAACGGCCCCGACGTTTAATCACTATATCTAATTACGGGACAAATCATACTCGTGTAAACATTTTGCGGTGCTACTCTGCTAGTGCTGCTGCTGTTGTTGTTGTTTGTGCTACCTTCGTACTATGTTCGGGTTATGTTGCTTTTTAGAAGAAAGAATAATAGAGTTTACTGTATAAGATTCGAGGTGTATGTTGTATGATGTGCATCTTTTGATGATGAAATGGAATGATGTAAATTTTTGGTTTTAGAGAAAAAATAAGATTTTATGAATATGTTTGTTAATAATATGATTGAAAATATTTAATTAGATTTTGTATATTGAGAAATTAACAGAAGTTTGTTATTTGTTCACAGGAAATGAAGGTCAACTGGACAACGTCACCTGGAAACCAACCAAAACAGGACACAAGCAGTAAGTAATTTTAAATCCATTCTCATTACTTTCATTTCTATATTAAAAATTGAAAAATTTCATAAAACAAAAAAAAAATTTTAAATAATCAAAAAATAAAAGCACTTACGTGTACACATATTAAATCTTTCCCTAACAATCATTCATTTATACTTATATAATCTAAAGATAACCTTCAAACGAAAAAATCAACTTATATATATCTTTCCATATCGCTGTCAGATCCCATCGTTCGATTATATCTACCCAACGAGAGTTTTCCCAACGTTAAAAGCAACTTTCCTTCTCACCGCATTTACTCTCGCAGTACCCCCCCCCCCTCTCATCCTCCTTATAACCTTAGCGTATACACAATACCAGAGACTATGCTGCTACTTCCTTATTCTTAACGGGAGACGAGAAGGCCCCTTTTGCATAAGTGCCTTTCCCTCCCTCTCTTTTCCTCCTCCGCGTAAGTGTACTCGCGTAGAGCCATTATCCTCCCTTCTACCCTCCTTCTTCTCATCCTCTTCTATACGTCTCACGTGAGCTCGTCTCCCTTTACCGATGTTTATGCGACTGCCGCGTAAAAGAGCCTTGGTATTTGAAACCTTGTACTTTCTTTTTTCTTCTTCTCTATATCTCGATACAGACGGAGATGCGAGACTTTTTTTTTTTTTTTTTTTTTTTTTTTTTT